>PISX010013492.1:0-56513 GCA_004024625.1 Mellivora capensis | reverse complement strand
CAGGGGTTTATCAATCTTATTAATTCTTTCAAAGAACCAGCTCCTAGTTTCGTTGATTTGTTCTATTGTTTTTTTGGTTTCTATTTCGTTGATTTCTGCTCTGATCTTTATGATTTCTCTTCTCCTGCTGGGTTTAGGCTTTCTTTCTTGTTCTTTCTCCAGCTTTCTCAAGCTTTCTTCAGCTTTCTCAAGCCTGGCTAGCACCTTGAGAATCGTCATTCTGAACTCTAGATCTGACATATTACCAATGGCTGTATTGATTCGGTCCCTAGCCTTTGGTACTGTCTCTTTTTCTTTTTTTTGTGGTGAGTTTTTCTGCCTTGTCATTTTTTCCAGATAAGAGTATATGAAGGAGCAAATAAAATACTAAAAGTGTGGCAGAGACCCCAGGAAAATGCCCTTTTACCTTTAACCAAATCAGAAGAGACCCCAAATCGTGGGTGGGGGGGGGGAGAAAGGGGATAAAAACAAGTTCAGAAAAAAAAAAGAAAAAAAAAGAAAACAAATAAAGAAAAAATATAAAAAAGAAAAAATATATATATGTATTAGACTGGTGACTAGAACCGAGTCACCCACTTAATTGTGGGGTATTTTGGTCTCTTAGAAGAAAGTACCTCCCAAAATTTTAAAGAATGAAAAATGTATATAAGAGTAAACACAGTGAAGGGATGGAATATGCCTATAAAGATGAAAAACAAAATTTTTTTTTTAATTTCTAAAAAAAAGGAGTTGATTCAGTTGGTTGGGAGAATAAAGAAAAAGAAAGTGGAGAGAATTTGCTCAGGCTGGAGACTAGAACAAGCCTGGGGCTAGATTTAGGGTGTCTTTTGATACACTAGAGGAAGTGTACCCCAAATTTTTTAGAATAAAAAACCCTTATGTGAATACAAAAAATAAAGTTAAATACTATGAAGGATAAAATATGACTATAATAATGAAGGTTCAAAAAGGACTATTATTTTTTTGGAAAAGGTATTGTTAATATAAACTAGTTAAAAATGTTAAAAAAAGGAAAGGGTAAAAGTTAAAAAAAATTAGCAGAAAAAGAGTAAAGGAAAAAAAATAAAATTAAAGAAAAAATTGAATTAACTGCAAGACTAAAGAATCATGGGGAGAAAGCCATGAATTCCACGCTTTGCTTTCTCCTCCTCTGGAGTTCCGCTGCTCTCCCTGGTAAGTGAACTTGGTCTTGGCTGGATTTCTTGTTCATCTTCTGGGGGAGGGGCCTGTTGTAGTGATTCTCAAGTGTCTTTGCCCGAGGCAGAGCTGCACCGCCCTTCCCAGGGGCCGGGCTGAGTAATCCGCTCGGGTTCGCTTTTGGGAGCTTTTGTTCCCTGAGCGCTTTCCGTAGAGTCCGGAGGACGGGGTTGAAGATGGCGGCCGCCCAGTCTCTGGCCGGAGGAGCCGAGAGCTCGGGGCCCCACTCCTCGGTGCGCCCTCAGAGAAAAGCCCCGGCCACTCCCGTCTCCCTTGCCTCCGGCCGCGCTCCGAGCTCACCCAGCCTGCGGCCGGTCCAAGGTAACCCCGAGCTGAGAGCTCACTCCTCGGCTCCGTCTCTGTAGCCGGCTTCCCCGCTCCGATACCTGCGAGCTCTGCGACACTCAGACACCCCCGATCCTTCTGTGACCCTGCGGGACCTGGGGCCACGCTGACCCCGCGTGGGCTTCACCCCGGTTTAGCCTCTGGAGCGATGTCCCTCCGTGGAGCAGACTTTGAAAAGTCCCGATTTAGTGCTCCGTGGCTCCGCCGCTGGCCGGGAGCCGCCCCTCCCCCGCGGTCTATCCTCCTGTCGATTTCGATTCACTTCTCCGCCGGTCCTACCTTCCAGAAAGTGGCCGATTGTCTGTTTCCAGAATTGCTGTTCTTCCTCTCTTCGATCTCCCATTGGATTTGTAGGTGTTCGCAATGGTCTGATAAGCTCTCTAGTGATCCCCTGCCGCCTGAGGTCGTCTCAGCTGCTACTTCTCCGCCATCTTGACTCCTTAAATAGTATTTTTGAATGCTAGTGAGGTCGAGCACTTTTTTTGTGTGTGTCATTTGCTTCTCTAATTTTTATAGTTTGTAATGTTTGAATAAGCATTTTGCATATTAACATAGTAAAATCTGTTTTTCCATCATGTTTTCATTGGTTTCATACTGGTAAAATACTTTTATAAACCAAATATTGATCTGTTTTATAACATTTAAAAAATACTTAACTCTTTGATTCATCTGAAATACATCTTGGTGTACTTTGTAAAATGAGTTTTCAATTTCATTTTTCCAAATAGGGAGTAATTTTTCCTTCAGTTATTTGAGGTGTTCTTTACTGTATATGCTACAATCTGTTTTACGGCCATCTAATTAGTTCCATTGATATGCCTGTTGGCTTTTGCACAGGCTCTCAATTTGTTTTAAATACTAAAGCTCTAAAACTACATTTTGATATTTAATGGTGTGAATGCCTCTTCATTGTTCTGATTTTTCAAAATATCTTTTAAGTTTGTCTTTCTGTTGTCTGTTCATCCAGAGGAATTTTAGAATAAATTTTTTATGCTTTTTCCCAGAGTATCCCACTGGAAAGAACTGACACATTTAAAGTATTTTGTGTCTCTTTATTTGATTAGATATTATTTTATATTCTCAGTAAAGTTGTCTAGTTTTCGTCATCTAAGTCCCACACATATTTTTGTCATTATTACTTGTAGGCATTTTATTCTTGATTGCTACTCTGAATGGGATATTTTTTTCTATGACATTTTCCAGCTCAATTTACTGGTATACATATTTTAAATAGTTTCAATAGTTCCCACTGTTAACTTGGGCACCAGAGGGAGCTGTGGTGTAGTGGAAAGAGACCTTGTTGTGAGAAGGCCCAAGTCTGAGTCTTGGCTCTGTAAACTACTATTTCCAATGTAGCCTTGGCCAAATCGTCTATAAAATGGGAGAATTCTCCCTACCTTTCACAGTGTGTTGGAAAAATTCATTCATAAGTCTTAATGTACATGAGCCCCTTGACAGATGATTTGGAGGGATTGAGTTTGGGAAAACCTTGGGAGGCAAGTATACTCACATTATGTAATCTGGGCAGCTAATTACTTTATTAGGTGTGAGGCAGTGCTTAATGGGAAACATGGCTATCTTGAGATGGGGAAGAAAGAAAAAAATCACTAGCTACATTTTTTGGATTTGGTGGTAAAGTCAACATCAGCTTCTGATTTTTATCTGTTATAATATCACATGAATCAAGAGGGTAGATTATTAGGGTGACAGCATGATGTTGTAGAACTCAGGCAACATGGGTTCTAGTTCCCACTGTGCCGCTAGTAGAGTGATCCTGAGTGGTTCAGTCTTTTGGGACTTAGTTTGCTAATATATAAAGCAGAGAAACAGAGTTTCAAGTATGAGTCGACAGTACAGACTAACTAAAGATCGTTTTTGCACATGAAAGTATACTGCAAAATGGAATACCTGATTTATTCCCCATGTGCTTCATGGTTCACTAGATTAGTTTCTAGTGCCTTGGTGTAGGTACATGATGCCTGATTTGGGTGGGCTTCCTGCATTCTCCAAGGTTATCATCATTGATAGATGATATACATATTTTCAGGAAAGCTTTTTTTAAAAAATAAAACTAGAGTAAAAGTGCTACAGTCTAATACATTTTTAAAAATCTTCAAATTATTTGTGTCTTTTAGTTTGTTAGAGTGTTGACAGACTCTTAACTAGTGCCTTGGGAGGAGCAACACTCTAATCCAATGAATAATATCCACAAATCCAGGATCATGTTGGATATTATCACTCATTACCATTGTGAGAAAAGGATGATTAAACTAATAGTTACTGGGAGACATTTCTGGTGACAGGAGGCAATGATGAAAATAAACTGTCTTCAATATACATTTAGAATCGGGAATAATGGGACGTGGCAGGAAGCCAATAAATGAACATGGCCCTCTGCTCTAATCAATGAATTACTTTCCCCTCTCTCTCCCTCCTCTTGAGAGCAGCACGAGAACCTTAATGAAAAATCAATAGCCCCCTGTAATTCAAAACTGGAATTAGTTGTTTGACCTGCCTTTCTTTTTCCTTCCTTCCTTTCTTCCTTCCTTCCCTCTCTCTTTCCTTTTTTCCTTTTTCCACCATAAGAGAATATCTTCGCTCAAATCAGTTTAGTTTAGCCTGCAGAAGAAACCTAACATCAGTCCACAACTTATGCCTGCCATCAGTTAGGCTTTTCTTTTCTGGCATCTCAAAACATGTTGGGCTTTAGATTTACTTCTCCCCATAGGTCCTACTTCTAACTCAATCTTAAAAATTATATGCAATGATCATTTGTTTTCTTGATGAGTCTTATGGCAGTTACTGCTACCAGTGCTGCAGATGTTTTAAAACCTAGGTTTCTAGTTCGGGATGACATCTGTAGAGCCATCTAGGGCTGAATGGGAATCAAATGTTCCAGCAGCCCTCACTGAACACCTTCTCTAGCATCCGTTAGCTGTTAAGCCTGTGCTCAAAGCAAGTCAGGGCCCACAGGCCCTGGACCTAAAAGCAATTAGGACAGGCTAGAAGGGATACTGGAATGTAGGCTTTAAAATTGGGTCTTCTGCTTTTATTTTAAACCTATCACAATATAGGACAGAGGTCTTCAGGGTCTCTACTATCCCATGATATGCAGGTAAATCTTCAACAACTAGCTTTCTCATTGGAGATAGTCCTTCTTTGTAAGATTAGTTAATTTCCTTGTTATAAATATTCCCACCGTGGCTGATTTTAAGCTACCAATGTGACTGTCCTTGAACATGGGGTTGAGAGGAAATGCACACAATGAGCTAAGCTTGACAGCTGGTGTGAGCTGTCGTACTACAACCCTACCACGATAACGCACCTTTGAACAAATTAGAAAACAGTGTCCATTCTGGGTGGATACAGCATGGATTAGTGAATAGTGGCGGAAGATGGATTCAGTTCCTACTTCACCCCTTGACCAAGCATGATAGTGTAATAGATCAACCTGCACAACCATGTGTGATCTCTGGGAATTCTTAGCTTGAGGTCTACAAACAGTGAAGGGCCCCTGGATTGGTTCCAGAGAATCTGTAACCACCTAATCAGTCTGTGTGTGTGTGCGTGTGTGTGCGTGTGTGTGTGTGTGTGTTTGAATGGGCTTTTATCTGGGGAGCAGATCCATGGCTTTTATCAAGATTTTCAAAGTACCTTATCCCAGAAGTTAAATCCTTAAAAATTCTAATTACATTGGTATGAATCTGGGAATTTGGGAACTTTTTTTTTTTTTTTTTAAGATTTTTTATTTATTTCACAGAGAGAGAGAGAGTTCACAAGTAGGCAGAGAGGCAGGTAGGGGGTGGGGAGCAGGCTCCCCGCAGAGCAGAGAGCCTGACCGGGCTCGATCCCAGGACCCTGGGACCATGACCTGAGCTGAAGGCAGAGGCTTAACCCACTGAGCCACCCAGGCGCCCCTGGAACTATTTTTAAATGCAATTTTGTAGGATATGAAACCATAAGCTCTAGTGAGAATCTGGAGCTTACAGCTTTCTAGAAATTAAGATGGCAAGATTTGGCAAAATGGAGGCAAACTAGAATTTTGATAGGCCTATGCATTTTTGAGTATCTCATAGATTGATGCAATATTCACATTCTGTATAATGGTCAGTCAGAAAGCAGCAGAATTTGGTTTTTCTGCATTTACTCATGCCAATCTCAACAACAGACATTAATAAAATAGGGGAATATTCTTCCCTTTTTGTCCACTGCAAGTGATATAGGACTTTAAGAATCATTGATTCTTTTTCTTTTTTTAAAATTTATTTTTTATTTCTATTTTTCAGTGTTCCAAGATTCATTGTTTATGCACCACACCCAGTACTCCGTGCAATACGTGCCTTCCTTAATACCCACCACCAGACTCACCCAAACCCCACCCTCCACAAAAACCCTCAGTTTGTTTCTCAGAGTCCATAGTCTCTCATGGTTTGTTTCTGCCTCCGATTTCCCCCAACTCACTTTCCATCTCCCCATGTCCTCTGTGTTATTCCTTATGCTCCACAAGTAAGTGAAACCATATAATAATTGAGTCTCTCAGCTTGACTTATTTCACCAAGCATAATCTCTTCCAGTCCCGTCCATGTTGCTACAAAAGTTGGGTATTCATCCTTTCTGATGGAGCCATAATACTCCATAGTGTATATGGACCACATCTTCTTTATCCATTAGTTGATTCTATTTACTATAGCACCAAGAACCATAATATACATAGGAGTAAACCTAACTGAAGATGTAAAGGCTCTGTACTTGAGGAACTACAGAACATCATGAAAGAAACTGAAGAAGACATAAAAAGATGGAAGACCATTCCATGCTCATGGATCGGAAGAATAAACATTGTTAAAATGTCTATACTGCCTAGAGCCATCTACGCTTTCAATGACATCCCGATCAAAATTCCACTAGCATTTTTCAAAGAGCTGGAACAAACAATCCTAAAATTTGTTTGGAACCAGAAGAGACCCTGAATTGCTAAGGAAATGTTGAAAAAGAAAAACAAAACTGGGGGCATCATGTTGCCTGATTTCAAGCTTTACTACAAAGCTGTGATCACCAAGACAGCATGGTACTGGCACAAAAACAGACACCCAGACCAGTGGAACAGAATAGAGAGCCCAGATATGGACCCTCAACGCTATGTTCAATTAATCTTCGACAAGGCAGGAAAAAATATACAGTGGAAAAAAGAATCTCTTCAATAAATGGTGCTGGGAAAATTGGACAGCTATGTATAGACGAGTGAAGCTCAACCATTCTCTTACACCATACACAAAGATAAACTTGAAATGGATGAAAGACCTCAATGTGAGACAGGAATCTATCAAAATCCTAGAGGAGAACATAGGCAGTAACCTCTTTGACACTGGCCACAGTAACTTCTTTCAAGACCTGTCTCCACGCCTGGGTGGCTCAGTTGGTTAAGCTGCTGCCTTCAGCTCAGGTCATGATCCCAGGGTCCTGGGATCGAGTCCCACATTAGGCTCCTTGTCCAGCAGGGAGCCTGCTTCTCTCTCTGCCTCTGCCTGCCACTCTGCCTACTTGTGCTCTCTCTCTCTCTGACAAATAAATAAATAAAATCTAAAAAAAAAAAAAAGACATGTCTCCAAAGACAAAGGAAACAAAAGCGAAGATGAACTTTGGGGACTTCATCCAGATCAAAAGCTTCTGCACAGCAAAGGAAACAGTCAACAAAACAAAGAGGCAACCCACGGAATGGGAGAAGATATTCGCACATGACAGTACAAAGGGCTGATATCCAAGATCTATAAAGAACTCCTCAAACTCAACACACACAAAACAGATAATCATATCAAAAAATGGGCAGAAGACATGAACAGACACTTCTCCAAAGAAGACATACAAATGTCTAACAGACACATGAAAAAAATGATCATCATCATTAGCCATCAGGGAGATTCAAATCAAAACCGCATTGAGATACCACCTTACACCAGTTAGAATGGCCAAAATTAACAGGACAGGAAACAACAAGTGTTGGAGAGGATGTGGAGAAAGGGGAACCCTCTTATACTGGTGGTGGGAATGTAAGTTGGTGCAGCCACTTTGGAGAACAGTGTGGAGATTCCTTAAGAAACTAAAAATAGAGCTTCCCTATGACTCTGCAATTGCACTACTGGGTAATTACCCCAAGATACTGATGTAGTGAAAGGAAGGGCCATCTGCACCCCAATGTTCATAGCAGCAATGGCCACAGTCACCAAACTGTGGAAAGAACCAAGATGCCCTTCACTGATTCTTTTTCTGACTTTACCCCAGGGCTGGACATACATTCAATTTACAGTCCTTTTGCTCAGGCTCATCCTGCACAATTTCTAGCATTTAGGAAATGTTTCTCATGGCAGCATCTACTATCTGTGACTGCTGTTGGAAGGCAAGGAGTGATAAAGAGAAGATACTGTTCTTCATTTGTGGTTGAGGTTGGGTAAGTCAGAGTTATAATCTAAGAGTATCACTATAACTCTATATAGAGTTTAAAAACAATGTATTTCTGGAGTGCTTCAGATTTTCAGTTCGTCCCCCAATGTTGAGGCCCATAAGGTGTATCTTGTTAGGACTATTTTGCAGAGATTCAGGAACTAAGATTCATAAGGCTTGAGAACATGCCCCAGGGAACTGAGGATAAGAAGCAGAGTCCAGTCCCAAACTCAAATCTTCTCAAACCTTGTCTGTTGCACTTTGCACTACTTCTACTGTCAAGCTATCATCACACTCTTGATTGTTCTAAGGGATGAAAATGTCATTCTAGCCATGGATGGGCTGAAGGCAGATCTCAGGACTGGTCATTGGAGTGTAGTTATTTTAATGTTCCCATTGACATTTCTTAAAACAACTTCTATGAGCAAGGACTTTGAAGCCACACAACCTGGGGGAGAATCCTGGTTCTGCCTCTTACTGGTTCTACAACCAATATGAGTCTCAGTTTTCTCCTCTGTGTAATGGGGGCAAAAGCACTTCCCTCAGGAATGTTGTGAAGATTAACGTATATAAAGTACTTAGATGATGCCTGAAAAGCACACAGTAAACATTCACTAAATTGTAACCATGGCAATTATTAATACTGTGTTCAATATATCGATCCATTTACCATAATGAAAACACTATTTAAATGTTCAAGGTCACCATTTATTGGAAAGCATTGTATGATAAGCTTTATTTGAAAATAGCTGCACTAAGATATATATAAAAGATTCCAAATAGAACCCCATGGCCCATCAAGCTTTGTTTTTATTTTCTGTAAATCAGACAAGTCTACCCAAAGGAGCCTAATGCAGCAAAGTAAATAAATAAGTTGGAAAAAAAAAAAAAAGAAAATAGAACACACCCTCAGCTCCTTCAAACCATAAAACTCTCAGGTATCTAGAGTAAGGTTTCTGATGGCCTTCATTTCCAGCTCTGCTTAGGTCCAAAAAACACTGCCTGGCTTTTTGCTTATTTTTGTGGGCTACTCCTTCAAACTTTTGCTGAATGACATATTAGTACATGATATTTCTGTTTCCAGATAATATAATCCATTTTACTGCTGAGTTACAAGTATTTTCTCTTATCACAAAAACCCTGTTGCCACGGTCACTGATAACCTATGCTTCTATCTTCTCTAGTTTTCTCATAAATGTGTAGAAGGTTTCTCCTCTGCTGGACAGTTCCCTTCTGCTTCTGTGCCCCTGCCTCTGCTGTGCCCTCTGTTTGCTGAATGCCTGGGCTGTTGGCAAGAAGGCAGGTTCCATTCCTTGGCATGAAGCTAAGTGCACTCGCTGTTGCCAAGTGACCATGCATCAGTACACTTGTATTTTAGGTTTTCGGGTGTCTTATCCCTTGACATCTTCTTAAGTCCAAGCAGGGAGGAGCAGGGTTTGAAATGCTCAGGATGCTGGGCAGATGGATGCATTCCTGGAGGGGAGGCCCTGAGAGCTGGCACAGACAGACTGAAACTGCAGTCATTTCTCCTCCATCAAGGTCATAGTGGGGTTCGGTTGGCATCAAACCCCTCTGCTTTTCTCCCTTCCCCCCCCCCGCCCAAAAAAACTGTTCCAGTTGTCAGAAGACTTCTTTAATTCCTCAAGAGCATTTTCCAGATTTCCCCATGACATTATAAAGGCAAATTTAACCCCCTCCCTTTTTTTTTCACTCAGTTTTTTAAAACGTTCTTATTCCTCTCTCCCTTCCTCCCTTCATTCATCTCTCCATCCTTATTTTTCTTTCTTTCTTTCTAGAGTTATCTTTATTTGTAAGTTTCAGTTTGAAAGCATAAACTTTGGAGCCAGACAGCTTGGTTTTGAATCCCAGCTTTACCACTTACTAGCTTTATATTGTCGGGCGGGTTATTTAACCTCTCTGTGACTCAGTTTATTCATCTGTAAAATCTGGATAAGAATTTAATTTATAGGATATTCTGATGATTAAATGAGTTAATGTATGTGTGACTATAACCTAGTGGGTCATAAGTTTTGGCTATGACTCTATCTATCTAGCTTTTATTTTATAATCTGGATTTATGCCACATTGACTAGAGACATTTTAGGCTGTACTATGATGATGTTTAAACTTAGAAATGAGAAATATAAATAAATAAATAAATAAATAAATAAATAAATGCATTTAAAAAATTTCTGTGAATATTCACTCTATAAAAAAAATAGAAAAAATATTTAAAGAAAAAGGCATTTTCCAGAACATACTTTGGTGTTGACATTTTTAGGAGCAAGAAAGCACAATTATCCAACCCTGAATACTGTTGGCTTTGGTTGCGTGCAACCAATTTAAAATACGAAGGTAACTAAATACAACCGTAGGTTTTCGTTGCAATCTGCTATATGTATTTTTTGGGTTTTAGTCCCAGCTGTTACATGTATATTTAGTTAAATAATGTAGCTATATAAGAACAAGTGTTATGCCTATTTTTAAAGGCACATTGTTTTAATTGACTGCATATATATGTTTTATTTTAGTCTGTGTAGAAAGTACTCAGACTCGGGGCTCATTCTGTATGGTTACCTACAGGACCTGTGAACACCACCAGATACCAGAAAGTGCATTTTCACTCAGGCTTTCTCCAAAGACAAAAGCTTTGGAAGACCTTGGACTCAGTTTTTCTAATGACACAGGGTTTTGTTTTTTTTTTTTTTCTTTTTTTTCTTTTTGTGTACCACCATATAGGTCTTCTTGGAGTTCTAACTGATAGCTCTTTTGTGTTCTGGACAGTGGCTCCCCACACTTTATATACTTGATGATATTTCTCTATCCTTAATCTCTTAACTCGTCAGTGTCCTGTTTGTAAAATTCAGATAGTATACCTGTACTACCTGTCTCACCAAAATTTGTTAAGGCATGACAAGCTTTCTGTCATATGTCTTAAATTTTACAGATTGTTGTTTTTAGAAGATACTTTCAAATGCTGTTTGTCACCATACTTAGATTTCTAGGTAAGGTCCGTTTTTATTGATATGCTGGGAGAAATGCATATTTAGATTCAAAATCAAATTATCAAGTGAAATATAAACAGAGAACACATCAAAGTGTATTTTTAATACTTTGGCATTTTCACATGAGTTCTTGCCAATCAGTTTCCTTTTTATGGCTATAAGCTGATTTTCCTCCCCCGTTAAGAACAAATGCCCTTTATTTTAATCAGTTTCCACTTGCTGACAGCTTTCTTTTTATATGAATTTCAAGTGCACTATATTATGTGGAGTTCCTGTTTGCCAAACTATGCCCACGTAAAATCATATTGGTCCTGTCAACTGATAGACATAACTTACAAAAAGAAACCCTGGTTTGGAAGGCTCAAAAACTGAAAGTTGGCCATCAGTAAGATTTCATTTGCTTCCAAATCTGAATTCTGTTTTTGATGGAAGAATTAAGGATATGATTTGTGTTAAAAAATTTTTTTATATGGGTATCAAAACATACAATGCATGCTTCATTAACATTCTACTCCGAAGGGTGAAATTCCCAATGCCATTTGGGAACTGGGACCAGGGAAGGAGAGAAGACTAGATGGCCCTGGACATGGATATCAAGTGGAACAATTAAACCACCTGGAGAACTATAGACATGGAAATGGGACAGGGGGTCTTTCATTGCCAGTTTGCTGATTAAAATCTGGGCTGAGTCAGAAGTGATTGTAAGCCATTAGCATCTTACCCTTGGCCAAGCACCTACTGAGAATAAAATAAGTATAAAATGGGTTTGATCAGCTCCCCCCCGGGGCACACCCCATTCAGCTATTTCTCAATAATATACCCATTAACAGTGTCTTTGGAGATAGAAACTTAAGGAAACTGAGTTCTCATCATCCACTTTAATTCTGAATGAACCGAATTGGCAGGGTGAGTCTTGTCTCTTGCTCCCAGTGACAATCACAAAAATGGAGGGTTCCAACGTCTGGACTTGTCAATCCACCACTTTTGCTGAGCACCATAAAACAGCGATGTACTTAGCAAGGCTGTTGACCTTTTGTGAACTTGAATGACAATGTGCTTGCAATTGGAGGGTGAGGTCTAGGGAAAAGGAGTAATAAAGATCTCATCAATATACCAGATTTGGGTAACAATTGTAGGGAGTGATATGGAGACAAAGGGAAGGGAACCAGCCTACGTTGGAATCTCCAGAGGGCTGGAGCTGTTAAATGGTTGAGAAACCATCGGTTGTTCTGCGGGCACGCGTGCACTGGGCTCCTTGTGTGTGACAGGCACACATGTCCACATATGTACTGTGTAAAGTAAAATACTGTTCTATGCTGTTCTATGACGTGGGTGCAGTTATAAAAGTGACTAAGGCTGACCCACAATGTAAGAAGGGTCTTTCATACATCTTAATGAGCCTGTGTTCTATAAGGCCATGAGCACGACAATATCAATTACAACCATTCATGTCTGAGTTGAGATTTGGGTATTTGGAGGCCTGGTCAGTGGAATGGAAAGAGCTCTGCACGGGTTAGCAGGGGACTTCTGTTTTAGACTCCGTTGTCTCACCCAAAAAAACTGTATGATAGGAGGAAGCTTCTTAACCTCTTTGGGCTTCCTTTGCTTGTGGGCTAATCAGGAGGTTAGGTAGATGATCTCTGGTCTCCGTTTTTAAAATTCTGTGTTTCCCAAATAATTGCTGTGGGGGTGATAATGGTGAGCATCTTTACCTTGGTGTTTGCTAATTGGTATAATATCTGACAGCCTTTCTTTGTCTTCTCCCTCGCAGGAAAACCTCTCCCTTTTTGTTCCTTTGAGGTTTTTTTTCCTCCTAAGAAAGGAAAAAGCAGGAAAGTGATAGAGAGGAGGTGAGAGAGGGAAGGAGAGCACTGTCCAGGCAGCTGGACAGGGGCGCCTCTCAACCTAGGCGAGCGCTGGCGTCACAGTCAGGGAACGGCTCAGGGTTATAGCTTCTCTTTATTTGTTAAACAAAAGGAAATAATTCAAGCAGCTGTAAAAAATTCCCTCCAGAGCCTGTACTTGGTCTGCACACTGGCTTGGTTTATTAATTGATACAGAGTTCTGGTTCAGTTCACGACGTGCCCATTGTTGCACAACGATCTGTGTGGTCAGGGTCTGTGACTGCAGTGGTCTGGGGGGCTCAGGGCTGCACACCATGTGAGGTATGGCTCGTCTTCCTGAGAAAGTCAGTCCCTGCGGCCGAAGACACGGATCCTGATATGCAGCGCACGCAGGAGAGAGCAAGGGAGGAAGCCAGTACTGCTGGTCCCACGTAATGTCCCTCTTTTGCCCTCCTTCTTCTTCATGTTCATGTTTTCCTGGTCCATTTTATTCCCCCTTTTTCTTCTTCCCCGTTCCCTTAAGTAGAGGTGACACAGATCAATACCTTTGATGGAAAGTAATAATCAGGCCTATTAAGTGACAAAGGTTTACTCTGTAACAGCTGTGCTGGCGGGAGAGGAGAGCTTGTCTGACTAATGAATCATGAAACAATCAGGCAGTAGCCATTTGTGTTTAGATCTGTAAATATGGTGTGGTTCAAGTGCCAGACCATTGCCGGCGCTCCAGCTGGGGGCACAGATGGTCCGCATTCAGAGCAGCACGAGTGTGAAGAAAGGGTTTTTTCCCTGTCTCTGTCCCACACTGCACCTCTCTGAGCCCTGACTCCGCTATCTGGAAGAGGAACTTCAGAGAAAGAAAGGAGACTCCTTTCAGGAGAGGAAGGACCTCCAATGTGCATTTCAATGTAGGCTACCAAACACTTGAGGTTCCTAAGTGTTCCGCCTGAGAGGGAAAAAGCCTAATGGAATGTCATGGTTTTGTATTCCCATAGAAGATTTGATATGTATGTGACTCTAAATGCCTATTTGCTTTGGCACCCCCAAATATATTTCTTTATACTTTTCATACCCATTGCTATACTTGACCTCCTGTTTTTCTTGGCTATGAACTGAACAAGTTGAGAGGAAAATATATATTCCAAGATGAGAAACTCACATTTATATATAAAACTAAAACTATTCTGTGTAAAAATATGCTCGTAATGTCTGCTTGGATTCTATTTCTCTTAGTTCTTGAAGTAAGGATCCTCATCTTCTTCTTCAAGACATTACAGCACCAAGAACTAGTCATCCTGAGCTTAATCAAATGTGGTTTTGCAATCTTTTGTTACTGTTGTTCACTTTAGCCAAGAAAGCTTTATTTCTTATCAGAGATGGATACTGAGGTTCCACTTTAAAAAAAGCAACATTTAAATCATTATTTCTTGAATCATTTTACTTATCTATTGATTTATTTGATGAATCCATTTGTAATTAAATATTTTGTTCTGTAATTTCTTTTGGTGCTCTAAAAGCTTTGTTATTTACCAGTTTCTGGTGCATCCTTTTAGAACTTGCATTGTGGCATCCTTTCAACAATGGGAAATCTATTCCTCACCTTTTTTTCTTACCTTTAAAACAAGTAGTAAAAAAAAAAACATCAGTAGGAGGGAAATCTGTGAATGTCTAGGAATATTAGGAGAGACATTTGAAAATATATTCTAGAATTTATATTTTTCTCTTTTGGGGAGGCCCTTTCTCCCTCTCTCCTCTCTCTCTCTCTCTCTCTCTCTGGAGAAACTAACAAAGAAAATACTTTTCAGGATGAGCTGCAACTATTGAAATAAACCCTATGAATTTTTTAACTGAAGGGCTAAACTCTTCGCTTTCGAAATTACAGATATATATGAAATATTTATGAGAAGACTAAGTTGTGATAAAATAGGTTGAGAGCTGTCTGCAAATGGTTCTGCATAGCTGCCTGGAGCTGGCCGACTCTTTGTTCCCTGTGGATGGGCTCGTATAAAGATAACTTAGATTTGGTTTACGTTGCCGGAAATGTCATTTTATTATTCCACCAGGTAAGAGGCAGTACAAAGAGCACAACAGAAATTAGAGGTATCAGTGCATGGAAATGGTTCCCATTGGCCTCCATATCTTCTTCAGAGCTATGGCTAAGGTTTGGTGGCCAGGGCCACCGGGTGGAGGTAGGGCTTCAGGAGGGCATGCTCCGTGCCATCTCTAATGCTCAGCACATCATCACTCAGGCATCAATCTCATTGTCACCCAAGGAAACTCTCCTGTGCCACAGCTACTTTACTTCACACATACATACTAATTGCATCTCTGTTTATCAGGTGCGGAGAAGATCTGGCTTGGATAACACAAATCCACTCTGAAAACCAGAGGTGATGGCCTAGGACTTGCCTTTATAGATTTAGCTCAACACCTTCCCCCTCTACCCCAGACTCTTGTTCTTAAGATTTATTTGTTTATTTTAGAGGGCGGGGTGGGGGGGCACAGGGAGAGGAAGAGAGAAACTCAAGTAGACTCCAAACCGTGTGCAGAGCCTGATGCGGGGCTTGATCTCATGACCCCAAAACTACAACCCCAGCTAAAACCAAGAGTTGGGACACTTAACCGACTGTGCCCCCCAGGACCCTCCTCACCCCAGACACTTTTAAGTACAATATAATTTCAATGCTTGACAAACTTGGGGGTAGTACCTTTATAGAGATACCATTTTCAGTTGTTTTCAGTTGACTAGTTGATAATCTCAGTCAGCAATACCTAAAAATTTGAGGTCACAAATCTCTGAATATCTGGTGGGAGACATGGCCCCTCTCCTGAGTATCCATCACTAATCAAAAATGAAGCTTGCTCTGATATATATATAACATTTTACCACACAATTTGAGAGGTTTCCTGGGTCTCCCAGAGCCCATCCAAAATACTTAACTGTAAATGGATTCATCACATAAATTAATAGTTAAATAAATGATTCAAACAATAATGACTTGAAACATTGGCTTTTTAAAATGGAAGTTCAATGACCATCTCTAACAAAAAAGAAGCTTTCTCTGACATTTGTATATACAAAATTTTACCACACAGGTTTTTAGAGGTTTCAGAGATCTCAGAGCCCACCCATGGACCCCAGGTCAAGAGCCTTCCATGCTTAGCAACCTACTCAGCCCAGCCCTATTTTGGGACCAGATTCTTCACCTCCATCTCAAAACTATGTCATCCTCTTATTCTCTATAGTACCTGACTCCCAATTTTATAGTGCCTTGACTCCCCATACTTTGTTCAAATCAACTATTTATTTTCTAATTTCAATTTTGCTTTAACTCATGATCATTAACGACCACCTTTCCCTTGAGAACCTGCTAGACATTGTACTTTCTAACCCTGACTACTAGTCATCACAGCAACCCTGAAGGGAGGTTATATCCCATTGTACTAATAAGGAATTAGAGGATTCTGGAGATTAAGAACTTAGTAAATTTTTCCCCTTAAACTGATTTTTATTTATTTTTTCTTAAATAAATGAATTTAAACAGGGAAACGTTATCTCACTTCTGGAAAAGCAAAACAAAATAACCAATTTAATTGCCAAAAGATAGCTATGAAATACATAAAATGTAAGTGTTTTTAAGAACCAGCATACCATCCAAAACCACCTACCATACACCCTTGTGATATAACATTGCTCTTAGGGCATACTCTTTTCTTAGTGTTTTTTTGTTGTTGTTGTTGTTTGTTTGTTTTTAATTCCTGTCCTTCCTTTCTCATCTTTTCTCTTGCCTCTTTCCTTCCCTGCTTAATTATCCCTCTCCTCCTACTCCTACCTCCCACTGGCTTGTCTATCTGAGGCCTTTGAGTCCATCTTCCTCATGTGGAACATGTGTGTGATCTAACTTTTCACCCTGACTCACCAGACTCTCTTAGGTCACGAAACTGTATTCCCTGTCTATGGTGTCTCTTTGCTGCAGATATTAACAATAGAAAGGCATTATATAGCTAGTTTTGGTGGCTCTAGCTCCAGGCATATGGGGGATGGTACTTCTAACTCACAGGCGACATCCAGTTCAGGGGGCTCCTGCTACCTGGGTATTGGGCTCATTGTTTTGAGAGCCAGGGTGTTGGGCACATCCCAAGTGCTTCCTCTCCCAGACCTTTAAACATTCATGGGTTCTGTCCCTAGTCCTCCTTCTTACCCAGTGTATCCTTTTTCCTGAGGTGTTCTTAGGCAGTCCTATGGCTTTAAATAAACTTTCAAAAGTGTTGTCTCTAAAACTTATGTTTCTGGCCTGGACTTCTCCCTCTTTCTACTCTTGTACCATTTCTCTCCTGCAGCAGAGTGCTTTTTGTAAAGGGGGAAGATCATATCACTTGCTGCCTAAAGGCACCCAGTGAGTTCTGACGAACCATGAGAGACTGCGGACTCCTAGAAATGAACAGGGTTTTAGAAGGGAGGGGGATGGAGGACGGGTTGGCCCAGTGATGGGTATTAAAGAGGGCATGTATTGCATGGAGCACTGGGTGTTGTATGTAAACAATGAATCTTGGAACACTACATCAAAAACTAATGACATGCTGTATGGTGATTAACATAACATAATAAAAAATAATAATTAAAAAAAATAAGGCAGCCAGTGAGTCCTTTTGTTACTAGGGGAAAATCCCAGCTCATTAACACATGGGGCACTCTGGGCTCTGTGTGTTCTAGTCCTCCTTCTCCCTGTGATGTCATCTTCCTCTGCATCTACATTTTCTGAGAAGCTGCAGCCACCCTGACTTTCTTTCTGGGTCTGGAACATGCCCAGCTCATTTCTACCTCAGGGACTTTGTATTTGTATGTTTTTCTTGGGAAGTTATTTTCCTACATCTTCTCAAGGCTGCTTTCTTATCATTCAGAACTCAACTCAAATGTCACCTCATTAGCCTTTAGCTGTTCATCCAGCCCTAATCATTATTGTTTTGTCTTCATAGAACTTATCTGTACTCGGAATTCTTTCTTCATTAGGGTAGGTATTTATTGCTGGCCTCCTCTACTTAGAATACAAATTCTTTGAAGAGAGAGTCTTCTTGTCTTGTTCCCTGCAGAAGTCCCAGAGCTTTGAATGGTACTACTAATAAAAAGTCATCAATAACATTATTTGGCAGGCTGATGATTCCAAAACTCATTAAGCTTCTTTGTCATAGATACTATATACTTACTATATAGCTATATAATTACTATAAAATGTTTAATAGAATATCACATTTCAGGAATATACCAGTACCAGTACTTCTAATTTCAAGATACTTTCGGTTGACAAGCCAGTTGCATAGCTGGTAGAGAGGCACAATGGAGAACAGACAGATTCACTCAGTAAGAAACCAGACAGTGGCCCAGGGAAAGCTGTTGGAAGCTTTGGGGGCTTTAAAGGGTATAAGTGTGAGTGATAGCTTTGGGTTGGGAGTTGGTGGTAAAGAAGGGTGTTGGGTAAGCTGAATTTTCTTTGAGTCCTTTCTATTTTCAGTTACATTGCAAATTTTCCAAGACTTATTTTGGAGGTTGGAATCTATTCAGTCCAGTGCCATAATACTTTAAAAAAGTATTTTATTTATTTGTTTTTGAGAGTGATAGAAAGAGAGTGCCCCAGCATGGGAGCAGCAGGGAGTGGCAGAGGAAGAGGGGGAGGGAGAAGCAGACTCCCCACTTGGAAGGGAGCCCAGCACTGGTTGGATCCCAGGACAATGGGATATCTGAGCCGAAAGCAGATGCTTAATTGAGCCAGCCAGGGACCCCAAGTACCATAATACTTTATTGTACTTAGTTTACATATTAACCTTATTACCTGGTTCCAGTTTTTATCTTTGTTTAGTAAAATCCTTCTGTTAGTGATATTCTTCTCTTTTATTTTTGCCTGTCTCTTCTACCCACTTTTACTTCTTAGTTATTGCAGTTCTCAGTAAACCAGTGTTTAAGTCCTGGACTTGAAGTTTATTACCCTTTTGTCTCAGGTCAAACTGAATCTTAGTTTCTAATCTGCAAAATGTGGAAACCTTGTGAAATTATTACTTCCTTTCCATTTGAGTGATATTCGAGTGGTTGTGGACATTTGAGAGAGACTAAGGGAAACTAAGTTGGGGATACAATTTATTTGGGTTTGAGTAGGATATAGGTATACAGTTTGCAGTCCCTTCTAAGGGTAGTTAAATTATTTCTGGGTGCTTGGGTATAGACATTTTTTCTGGTGCTGTATGGATTAGCCTTCCATACAACACAAAGTATAGGGCTAGAGACCATATATTCTATGGTGTTCATCATTGGCCTATAAGGGTAATGGAAGAGAAACAGATTTGAAATGTAATGGAGCCGAAAGCTGGTCTGGATTATTATTCTAGATTTTGTGATGTTTGTGGTGTTTATCAGCTTTGTGAATTATATAATTTGCTTTTGTTTCTTTTATGATTTAAATAAATATCAAAATATCAAATACTCACCATCATACCTAAATTTATTCACAATTCAATATTCCTTTTCTTAAAAATAGCCCTACCAAATTGTATAAGCTTCAGGCACCATAAAACCTGTATCTACTCCTGTCTGATGGTAAGAATTTTTAAGGCACCCAGGCCTTTGTTGAATTAAACTTACATCATTAAAACCAATCTTGAGGGGCGCCTGGGTGGCTCAGTGGGTTAAAGCCTCTGCCTTTGGCTCGGGTCATGATCCCGGGGTCCTGAGATCGAGCCCCACATCAGGCTCCTCTGCTCAGCGGGGAGCCTGCTTCCTCCTCTCTCTCTGCCTGCCTCTCTGCCTACTTGTGATCTCTATCTGTCAAATAAATAAATAAAATCTTTAAAAAAAAAAACAACCAATCTTGAGTTTGGAGGAAACAAACAATATGGGGCCCCAATGCACTAAATTCCATGTATTTTGTGCTTTTGGTAGAAGAGTTTCATTTTTCTAAAAGTGTTATTATTTTTTAGTTGAAAATAAGTGTTTGGGCGAGCAGGTTCTCTCTGTATAGCTTCAGGGCAAAAGCAAGAGGATACAGGGGTTCCCACCACAGGAATCAAATCTTGAATATGTATTTGGCATCCGTACAACTCTAGTCTCTAATCTCACCTCCTTCTACTCCTACTGGGACTGAAGTAGTGCTTCAAGGCAGCATTCAAGATAAGAGAATGAGATCAGGAAATCAAAAATCTGTTCATTGCAATCATTCTTACTACCTACTGCAGTCCCCATCTTCCTTCTCGCTTAACTTTTTTCCAAGGTACATACTACCATATGACCTTTAAATATTTTGTTTAATGTGTCTACTTACCCCAACTGGAATGTAATTCATTGATGATAGTAATAGTTTACTTGTTTTATTCACTGCTATATTCTTTTTTTTTTTAAGATTTTATTCATTTGACAGAGAGATCACAAGTAGGCAGTGAGAGGGAGAAGCAGGCTCCCCGCCGAGCAGAGAGCCCAACGCGGGACTCGATCCCAGGACCCTGAGATCATGATCTGAGCCGAAGGCAGAGGCTTAACCCACTGAGCCACCCAGGTGCCCCTCACTGCTATATTCTCAGTGCCTAGAAATATGCCTGGCATAATAGACATTCAAAAATTTTTGTTGGATGAATGAATGCTACTATTAGTAGATATAATATGGTGAGATGACATTTTGTTTCTTCTTAAGAAATGCTATTTCTCTTCTCCACTTGCATAGATTAAGTCAAAGTCCAGGTTGAAAGATACATATACTCCTCATTTCTCACACTGGAGCAAGATCTATAACTCTTTTTTTATTTCCATCTCCATATCCCATCCCACCCCACCAGTTGTGCTGTTGATTAATAAAGTGAGTGATAGGGTATTTGAATTGGATCATTCAAGGTGAGCTTTAGTGTGCCTCTTGATATCTTCCTTCTTTCTTCTTTAAAAGTTATTCTATTATGCTTTTATTATAAAAGAATACATAATTATTATTTAAAAAAACCCAAACATTCTTGACTTATAAAACATAGCTCCCTTCCTCTGACTGCATTTCTGCAAAAACCACCACTGTTAGGAAGTTGTTCTATAACCTTCTTAGATCTCTTTTCATCTTCTTTATAAACTGTCAGCTATTTTACTAAACATTCACATTTTACAGAAAGAGGCTTGCTTTGGGGAAATGCAAAGAGTCATTGAAAGACGTGACTCTTGACTTTGGGAAATCTAACACTTAAATATGGAGATATGAAAAAATACTTCTGAAGAAATATGCATGTAAGTACTAGTTAATTCCATGAAAATGAGAAGCAAGTGCTAGAGGACAAAGAACAATAGTGCAGATGCGTCCTCACAAATGAGATGAATTAAGGAAGGGTACCTGTGATCCCACAGGGTGTCAAATGGAAATAAGCAATGATTACTTCCATAGTGCTTTCCTCCCAAAAAGTTATTAAAAAGTATACTTAAATGATATTCTTCTCATTTATTATATGCATACAAATGTGTGTGTGTGTGTGTGTGCATGTGTGTATGTGTGTGTGTATACACACACACATCCAGTTACAAGACTGGATACATTTTTTTGTCAGAGGACTTAACTCATCTAAATTTCTGTGTGCTCGCTCTCTCTCTCTCTCTCTCTATATATATATATATATATAGAAAATTTAAAAGTCCATTTTCCTTGAAGAAATGACCACATTGTTTTAAGCTATAAAATCCCTGGAATGACTATGCGTTTCAGTCACACTGATAATTACACTATATGTATTTATTTCACACTACATGTGAAAGGTGAATAAAATTCTGTTCATTTCTATGTAACTAGAAAAGAAAAAATAAATCCTTTTGGGTGGCCTGGATAAGGATTTGCTTGCAGGTAGATTATAATTTAAAACTGACTTCTGAATCTGACGAGCCTTTTGACCCGTATCCAGAGCACTCTGCGTGGGCTCATGCCAGCAAGTTACAATACTGTATTTATCAGCCGCCACCTGCAGAGCTTTCGTCCCCAGCTGCTGCTTTTTTCCCCCCAATCCACTGGAACTTTTTATTTAAAATGGCTGTAGACCAAATAGCATTGACTAAGAAAAGAAAGCAAAAGGGTAGCATTTCCCGAAAACCATTCTTTTATTGGGACAAAAGAGCAAGGTTTTCTGAATCAACCTTAAGAAGTACAGATATTCAACATGTTAACAATACTAGTGTTCTTCAAAAAAACCACATTACACCCCACCTCACTGGGTCTATTGAGTGGAATGTCGTGCAAAGTGAAAGGAAATAAAGAAGCCCAAACTGTTTCTTCTAACAAGGTGCCATCAATAATGCCCACATGGGCGATCGCTCCTTGATTTAAGACCTTGTCTCTTTCATGCATCCACTTAAAGCTCTTTGGATGGGGGAAATGCACCCCCTTCTCCTAAACAGGATGTTGGATTAGCAAAGATTTGTCTAGGTCTGCTGCCCCGTCCCTTATCTGGCCGGTTTCCTTGGGGATTCATTCTCTGGATTATTTGTAGGACTGAATTGCTGATGTACATTTGTACTCCTAATCTTAGATCCTATGCATGTGTATTTACATATAATAGGAACTTTATCCTAATTTTTAAATAGGAAAAATTTTGCTTTTTGAAGGCATTTTCTTAGGAAGTGCAGTCGGGGGAGAACACAGCTGGCTTTTGAAAATTGAGTTTCTACTGAAAGTTTCCTGCTATTATGTTGACAATCTTATTATTATCAAAGCATTTGAATATTATCTACGACAATGAACACTCACTGCAGGGAAGAGAGGAGCAAGGCCATAAGTGGGAGGGGGCCACTAACAATTGCACCCCCTGTTGCAGCCATAATAATTTAATATTCTCATACTGGGAGGCTCCATTTTGCTTGGCCCGCATCAAGCTACTCCATGTGTTGTTTCCCTTTGGCCAAACCATCAGGGTAGTCCCTTGAACAGCCTGTAAGATTTCAAATAAGGATCATGCTGGTAATGGCTTAAGGGCAGGATTTTTGTTTTGCCTGGGAGTCAGTAATTTAACTGTTACACCGAGGGAGGCTTCTGGGTTTTGAACAGAATTTATTTCTGTTGAACTAAGGTTATACTAAAGTTGTTAGCAGATCAATAATTTTTCTTCTTATTGACTACTTGTCTCTTCCCGAAAAATAGGAATGACACATCCACTAAATGATAGAGACCAGATACATGGGAGTTGCCACGTGCAACCCCATTCTTGGTTTGTTTTGAACTTTTAACTGGAGAGATATATATACATATATAGGATTTAACTCTTTCATCTAAATTTCTGCTCAATATCAGGTGGAACTTAAAGCTATCATGTTGAAGATGCTAAATAGAAGAGAAAAATTATTCTTTCATGTAATTCCTGCTCTTGTATCTTTCCTGGTATCAATGCAGAGGATAACTTCCAGAAGTCCTAAAGGCATTATCATTTGAAAATAGATATGTGAACTCTTCTCTATGTTGACATAGTATGGTACAGAACATCTGTAAAGAAAATTCATCTTCGTCTGCATTACATGAAAGATTTTATTGTATTTTTATCCCATAACATCATGCTATAACAAACGTTTGAAGGAAAGTTGTTACAGGGAGTTTCAGGGTATTTCTGAGAGGAAAGGGGAAAAAAAAGATTAGTATACTTTCTTCTATGTAAAACTGATTGTCTAAATCAGTTGGGAAATAGTGGCTTACCCAAGGTTATGGAAGTAGCAGAGTATAGTGTTAAATTAAGATGACCTGATCACTGTGGTTTTTGATGTCATGAATTGTCTCTAAGAAATACTTTTAAAAAGAACAAAAAATATTAAGCATTTGGCCCTCTGTTTTTTTCATTTCAATCCAAACAGTGGGAAGCTCTCACTGAAAATGGCCTGGTTTAAAATACTATATTGCCATGGAAATGTAGATATTTCAGTTACTTTTTTTTTTTTCAGCTGCTGAATTTAAGAATTTGAAGGCTTTACCTGTTGATAAAGGGATTTTTTTTTTGGACCATACCTCAGAGCAGAGTTTAAGCAATGTGAGTTCATTAAGAAATGTCCAGTTGTGGTTTAAAATGTCGCTTTGAGATTCTCAGGACCACAGGGGTCTTATTTCTTGTTTTGGAGTCTGGCGACCTCATGCATGAAGGTCATAGGACATTGTCATATTCTGTGCACTTTTCTGTTTGCATTTGTACTCAGGGTGGTGCAAAGAGTTATTACCAATCTTCATCTTGTAGTTGGCTTGATAGAGCATTTGTACATGAATTATTATTATTGGTATATTTATGCTAAAGTCCCCAAGGAGAGCAAAGGTTCTGCAGGAAATAGATTCTGACCAGTAATATGACCATTATCATGATAACAAAGAATGTAGTTTAGGTTAAGGAGTAGATCATCAAGAGTAATGCCCTGTGTGTGTGTGTATGTGTGTGTATGAAGTTCTGAAGGAGAGAACAGCAGCTGAAGGAGAGCGTGAAGGAAATTCTTCCTTTTCAGTAAGAGCTGTAAATGCTGTGGTGGACATACGTGTAGATGACTGCTTCTCTCTCTGACACTGAAAGTTAGATATCTAATGATCAGCTTTAAAAAGGAGGTGTGAAATGGGCACATAGAATGTTCCATATGATGTTTGCATTTTTTATTTTAAAAGGCACAGTGTTCTAAACTTGGGTCTAAAGAAGAGATAAGAAGAAAAAGCAGATGCAGAGAGACATTAATAATTAAATTAATTTAGGCTGAAGATAATTTAAAAGTTCTAGTAGAGAATTTTATTGGAGAAAGTATAGGATAAAATTTCCTAAGTTACATTTGCTGAGTCCTTGGTGGTAAGAGTATTAAAATTGTCATCTAATGATTGATGCCGAATAGGTGTAGCAGGGCTCCCGGTTCCTCCTGAGAAGCTCGTGTTTTCTTTTAAGTCCCACTTGGCAAGCATCACATTTTATAGTGCTCACTTGGCACAGACCTTACTGCTAAAGCAGGCAGAATGGCACAGTCGTGAGAGGCATGGACTCTGGAGCGCTCTGCCCTGGACTCCATCCACCAATTAGTAGTTGCACGATCCAAAGCAAGTTGTACCTTCTTGTGTCCAAGTTTCCTTCTGTACAAAATGAGACTGATATGAAGATTAAGTAAGTTAATACCTATAGGGTGTTGCAGTGCATGGCACATAGTGTATTATTTTAGCTTGCTGTGCTTCAGTTTCCTATTTTAGGGATAGTACTTATACTTCCCCAGGGTTAGTGTTAGGATTTAATAAATTGATATAATAAGTACAAATTGCTTAGAACACTGTCTGGCACTCATTTTAATGATTGTTAATATTCTACATAGTAATGATCAGATTTTCTGAATTTCCAATTTAGTTCTTACAGAAAACATGCTAATTTCATGAAGAGCGTTGTTCCCTTCACATACAATTCTTAAAAAAATATTCGAAAGTGCTAGTCAGAAGTTCTGGCACATGCTCACACTTGTATCTACAGATTTTGCAGGCTTTTGTTGGAAATCACATACTGGCAGAAGAAATTAATTTCCATGAAAACAACCTTTTTAGGGGCTTACTCCTAAATTTTATTTATATTTTTATTCAGAAAAAGATAGCGGTTCCAGGGGGTTCCAGAAAAATGTTCCTATTTTTTAAAAACTAAATTTTAAGGACTCTCCTTTGCCATAGGGTAGGCTTCCCTGAGAAAATTTTGTCTACTTTGAGAAGTGGTTGACATTGATACCCTGTTGAATTCTGGGTACATTCTGGTGTACCTGATGACAAGTAATAATCTCAACATAATGCAGTTGTTAGAGTTTTGTTTTGGCGTAGAAATGTCCAATTTGAAGTCTTCACACTTTGGGCCTTATAAATAACTTTCAATTATTTTTATTCATTTGTTCATTCATCATTCACTCATCCATTCATTCAACAAACAGTATTAGTATTCCTATGTGCCTGGACTGGGCCAAGTTTGGGTACCTTAATGAGAATGTATTTTTTAATTATTCTTAAAAAGATTTTTATTTATGTATTTATTTGAAAGAGAGAGAGAGAGAGAGCCAGAGAGGGAACACAAGAAGGGGGAGTGGTAGAGGGAGAAGCAGGCTTCCCAGTGTGCAGGGAGCCTGATGTGGGGCTTGATCCCAGCACCCTGGGATCATGACCCGAGCTGAAGGCAGATGCTTAATGACTGAGCCACCCAGGGGCCCTGAGAATGTGTTTTTTAAAAAATGTCTGTGTGACCCTGACTCATTGTTTCCATGCTATACGTTGTGGCCCATTAGTAGATTGTAAGATGAATTTAATGGATTGTGATCAGAATTGCTTAAAAGATGAAGTGGAAATGAAAATAGAGTGCACTGCACATAGTATTGTTTTCTGAAACTTTTTAATACCTCTATTTCAGTATCTAAGACATATATTTGTCATGTGAAACGTGTTATTTTTGATCATTATTCAAAAAGTTTGAAAAACTGTGCACTCGGCAAGAATGTGCATCTCTCTGCACTTCACCTCCCCTTACCTGTCTTCTCCCTGGTTTGCTCTTCTCCCAGCTGGCCCCTTCGCCTTCACTTCAACTTGTCAAACACCCTTGCCTCTCAGGATCTTTGCATTGTGACCAGATCTGCTTTGAAAACAATTCTCTCAAATATATTTCCTTTGTTTCTGCTCAAATATCACCTCCTCCAGAGACTCCTTGTCCTGACCACTCTAAAATAACTCACCGTGCTCTCCATTCTCTCACTTCACAACCCTACCCTCTATATTCAGCCTCGCTTTATTTCTAGAGACTAGAGCTTCAATGTCCTCTAACTTGTTATCTTTGCCGATGTGATTTGTCAGTGTTCTTACTATCTTTCTCTCCCCCTCAAAATGAACACACCATGAACTCAGGACTTGGCTCTGTTCATCGCTGTACCACTGACACCTAGAACAGTGCCTGGTTTATAGTAAATGCTAAAAAAACCCCAAAACAACAACAACAAAACCCAAAGCTTCCTGAATAACTGAAGGAACAAATAGATAATGAAATTTCAGTGTCATACTGGTTTTTCCTTTATTGCATATAAATGATTTAGGAAAGATTAGTGACTTAAATTTGTTACACAGCCCCCAAAGACTTGGACTTTCCCCAACTCTCCAGTTTCATCAGTCGCTTTTTCTTCCCTTTCTTGTTCCCCAAGTTTATGATCACTGTGCTCTGACAACTTGGAGATCCCAGTGACTCTGTGAATACACAGAACTGTGTCACAAATTCCTGCCTTTGCTCATACTACTACTCCCTTGGCCTGGGACGTCTTCCCTCCACTCTGCTTCTTCAGCTGAGTAATTGTGCTGGGCCTTCAAGATTTGTTTTGAACCTCCTCTTTCCTTGGAAGCCCTCCATGATCTCCCTGGCTGGGGAAGATGCTTCTTCTCTGTGCTTTACTATCACTCTATGTATTTTAAATACCTATTTGTGTGACTCCTTGTTTATGAGCTACTTGAGAGCAGAAATGAGTCATTTCTGTTTTTATATTCCTAGAATCTCCCAAAGTGTCTGGTATGTACTAGGAACTCAATAAATGTTACTTTTACTGAAAGGAAACATGTTTGAAATTTCATACTGTTTATTTTTTAATTTATCTGAATTGTAATTTCTTGAAATTGACAATTAACCTCTGTTTGGTAAGTTTATAAGATCTTTCGTCCATTAATTAAAGGCAGGTGTTTTCATGGCTATTTTGTTGTTTCCCATTTCTTAAAAAAAGAGCATTTCTTAAAAATTCTTTTGAGTAAGAGGAAAAGTTAAAGTAGCTTGGATGAGGGAAAAATGGAAAGGCACAGATTCAGATTGTACCTTGCATCATGCATCTTGTTTTCTTTTGCACATCTCAGTTGTCTGAGGGTGTGTATTCAATGGGTGGGTTCTTGCTTTGCTTTTTTTTTTTCTTCCCCCTGTCTACTTCTACAGAACTGATCCCTGGAGATGAGAAAGGGGTTTGAGTAAAATGTGAAGTTGTCTTTTTAGATCCTGAACATACACTAGTAAAAGATTCAGCCAAAATGAAGATTTTTGGATTATGTATGGCTTTCACTTTTACTTGATGCTCTGGGTCCTTTTTGCTGTGGAAAATTGAGAGTTGACTGAACATGTCAACTACCCAGCTAAATATAACCTTCTGAGGAAAATTTATTCTTTGCACTCCTTTGCCTTTTTATTGTGATGAAAAGAGAGAAGAAAAAAACCCCAGAGACTCAACGGGCTGTAACTTTAATAGGTCATTCCAGCCAGTGCTTACCTTCACAAAATCCTGATAATACAGGGAAGACAATACAGTGATCAAAAGCAGTGATGAGATTTTTTAGCAGCATTAACCGTCATGACCTAGCAAAATGAAAGAAAATGGTTTAACAGAACTGTCAGCTTCAATATAGCTAATAAAGCCATGGATAAATGTTTATTACATACCGGAGACAGATCATTTCTGTACAGAAATTGAGGATGACCTTTACTGATAACTCTTATCTGCCTGATATCCTGAGCAAGAGGGAGAGACAGAGGGGAAAGAAGCATATTTGCTGATATTTATGAAAGGAGAAATTATCAGGTGCAAATAAAACATTTTAGCAATGATTATCTCAATCACCCTCTTGCCCTCTCTTCCACCCCGACAGACACACCTCATAGAGGTATAACGTACACTCTTCTCTGGGAGACCAAATGTGCCTCCAAGTAGCATTGGAAAATTCATGGAAATTTGTAAAAATTTTAAACAGCAAAGAATAGGAGCACATGGATATGAATAGCCATATCAATAACATCTACTTTTAATTTCTTCTAAGACATGACAAAGACATTGCAGTTATATGACACCCTTCTGATAAAATGGTCTCAATTGTAACTAGGGACTTAAAAGAAATTAGTAGTAACCATTCTGCCATGAATCACTTTGCTGCTATCCATAACAATGTTTAGGATTTTTGAAAGACAATGCAATTTAAGTACTATTACTTAATGACATTTGTGTTTTTATTCTTGCTCTGAAACTACTAGATGTGATGATGATGTAGACAGTGATGGAGGCATTTATTCATTTATTTTTTATTTATTATTTTTCATTCCAAAAGGAGATTTCTTGGTCCTTCAGTTCAAACCACTTATAATTTAAGTTGAGCTGTCATCAAAAATATAAGTGAACATTTGATATGACAATTTCGGTAATTTAGGTAAGAAAAAGTAGATTTACCTGAAATATTTAAACCCTAAGCTTGTTTTTTGTTTGGAGACACATGTCAAATCTTGTTACATTGTTCCTGGAATAGTTCCATGCATCTGGCGGCTGCCTAGGACATTTTAATTAATGACAGTATTTATGACAGGAAATCTTAGACACTTGGGGATTTTCCTACATATTCTTATTTTGAGATATGTTTATATACAGGACAGAGTTTTACTCTGAACTTAAAGTTTTCTTCAGAAGGCATAAAGCCCAACATGCATAGTAGATTACAGCTGGGAAGAACAGACATGCAGTGAATGGAACTCATTTGACATTGAAATTGACAATTCTCATTTTTTTAAAGATTATTTATTTATTTATTTGTCAGAGAGAGAGAGAGTGAGCGAGCACAGGCAGACAGAGTGTCAGGCAGAGGCAGAGGGAGAAGCAGGCTCCCTGCCGAGCAAGGAGCCCGATGTGGGACTCGATCCCAGGACGCTGGGATCATGACCTGAGCCGAAGGCAGCCGCTTAACCAACTGAGCCACCCAGGCGTCCCGACAATTTTTATTTTTAAATTAAATTTGATTTAGAATAGAGGTGGAAATGGAAACCTCTTATCCCCTTAGGTCTATGGCTTAATTAATTGTCATTTTTTTCCTTCCCTTTAGAGGCTCACTTATTTTTTTAAACAAGCCTACAGGCAACTGTTTTGCACACCTAATATGCAGAAGCTCTGCCAAAAGTGTTGGTTGTATGTAGGAGCCATAGTTGGCACTTGGTGCTTAGGAAAAGGAGGTGACTCCTCTCCCTTTCTCTCTCTGTTTTGCAGCTGCAGCTGCCATGTGTCCCCTTGGCCCATTTGGGCTGCTCCGAGCCACTGACTCTGCCACTATTAAGATAGGATGAGTTTTCCAGAATGTCATGAGGGGCTTGTTTGGCATTTGATATTGAATATAGACTCTACTGAGGCTGAAAAAGACAACAAAAACAAAGTCTTGCCGATGAGGTAAAACAACAGTTTGTGCCTTGTCACAAACATGTCATTTTGTGCCTCTGACCCAATCTCCACACCACGTTTTCCTCTAAGCACTGTTTCTCTGTTGACATACGGGGACTGTTGGTGAGATACACACACACACTCACACTCACAAAGAGAGAGAAAGAAGGAGAGCAAGTGCAAGCATCAGACATGGAAATCTGCCACTTCTCTTTGATCTCAATAGCTGAATTAATTTCGAAGTTATAAGTTTGCAAATACCTGATAGCAGAAAGGAACTAGAAGTCCTTTAATTATTTCTGTCTACAGTCTTAAACCACCATGTTGCAACTGTAAAGTTGTAATTTGGTGAAATTGTACTTTGATAAAGAATAATTAGATATTTACTGTAAAAGGTTTCTCATTAGCATAACATGGTTTTTAGATTTATAGTTTTCTGCAATGTTCAGGTTTGGTGTCTAAAGCAAGTTAAAACAGGAATGAGGTTGACTGTTTTTAGTGGTTATGTGAAAACTGAAAGCCCAAGAAACCTATTTGGATTAATTAATTAATCCAATTAATCCAATTAATTAATTAATTAATTAATTTCTTAGAGTTTTTTTTTTTACAGTGAATATGAATATTTTGACAAAAGATGAGGTGACTCACTGAGTCTTCCATGTTTGCAATAAATACTATTCAAGAAGTGTATCTGCTACATGTCCTGGGTAATATATAATCTTTATGTTTTTACTTTACCAGGATCATATGTAGACTTTATTATAGACTGTTTTAAGCACATGTACATGTATTAGCTTATTTAATGCTAATGACGTCCTTATTTTATACATAGGGAAACTGAGGCACAGAGAGCTTAGGTAATTTGTTCTAGGTTCTGGAGCTAGTGTTTTAGCAGCGTTTACCTCAGGGAGTCTAACCCCAGACAACTTCTCTCTCATCATGCTTCGCTGGCTCTTAAACACCAAGGGACTGGAATTGAGACAGTTATGAAGCAGAGTCTGTTCGACTTTCAGTAGTGTGGTCCGAGTACCAGTCTTGGAAACAGTACTAGGCGATTGAAAGCATTAATTGGCTCTTATTCTCATAAAGCTGGAGGGAGAAAAAACAGGCAAACATAAATAATATAAGTTTATATGCACCCGTGTTTGTGGGGTTAATATGGGATAAAAAAGGCATTTCTCTTACCCCACTTCTTGTCCAGGACCTCTTCATGTTTCCTGGATTGACTTTTATTTGTCTTTCCAGCCAGTCTTTTTCCACTTCTGAGCATTCCTGGTGTACCTCAGTGGGCAGGACCTAGTCTTTTCCATCGAAGCCCAGGTGAGGAGACATATTAGTATCCTGCCCGGGTTACTGGGGAAGCAGATGGAGCAGGTATAATGTACTGGCTGAGGCCAGGAAGAACACTTGGTGAAACCTTTGGACTAAAAGGAAGAGGAAAAATTACTTTTATATTCATAAAAAGTAATTTCTGGTTATAGAAGTAATTCTTAGTATAGAAAATTTAAGAAGTATTAAGAAAAGAGCAGTCCCCTTGAAGATTAGCATGCAGAAAGAAATATATAAAATCTTAGTATATGTCAAGGCTTTTTTTTATGCCCTAGGCATATATTTTTATAAACTTGGAGTCATACCAAATATAATAGTTACTGTAATATTTGGATATTTTCATGAACATATGCTGTTCTAGAACATGACTTCTTTGGGTCTGCAAGTACTTATCATATTAGTGTATTATACTTACATTCTTGTTGGCTATTAAGGTTGTTTCCATTTATTCACTACTACAAATACAGGGATAGTTAACGTCCTTAAACAGAAATGCTGGGCAAATCTGATTGGGCTAGAATATGAGTGTGGTTTTTGTTTTTTTTTTTATAGTGTTTTAGTTCATATCTCAGTTGCCATCTTGAAAGAATATACCAATTTATATTCCCATCAGTATAGTATAAGTCATAGCACAGTCTTACTAGTAGAGTTATTCTTTACCAAAAACTCTATTTTGTAACTGATGTAGTACTATTTGGATTCTGTGTTTCCCCTTGAGGGAGCTTTAGCAGTTGTGCCTGTCAAGGAATTTGTCCATTTGGTCCACGATGTCAGGTGCGCGGGAGCACAGCTGTGCTGCTCTGTCAGTAGGTGCAGGGTCTGTAGCTCAGCGGCCTCTGTCCCTCCTCTGTATGGGTGACTTGTGTTCTCTCTTTTTTGTTCCTCATTAGGCTTGTTAGAGGTTTGTTGATTTTATTGATCTTATTAAAGAAGCACTTTGAGAAGCACTGATTTTTTTTTTTTTGTTTTCTATTTAAGTTGACGTCTGATCTGATTTTTACTATTTTCCTTTAAATATTTGGTGTTTAATTGTTCTTCCTTTTCTGAGGACTTGAGGTAATTAATTTGAGACCTTCGATTTTAATAGAGACATTTAGTGCTATATATTTCCCTCTAAGAATCGCCTTAGAAACATTTCATGGATTCTGATATGTTGTAGTTTTCATTTACATGCGATTCAAAATACGTCCTAGTTTCTCTTTTAATTTCTTCTTTGATCCATGAGTTCTTTAGAAGTTTGTTATTCAGGAATTTATTTATTTATATATTTGTTTGACAGAGAGAGACCCTGAGAGAGAGGGAACACAAGCAGGGGAGTGAGAGAGGGAGAAACAGGCTTTCCGCTGAGCAGGGAGCCTGATGTGGGGCTCGATCCCAGAACCCTGGGATCATGCCCTGAGCCGAAGGCAGACGCTTAACAACCCAGGTGCCCCTGTTGTTCGGGAATTTTTTAGACTCTTTTCTTTTATAGATTTCTAATTTAGTTTGTGGTTAGACAATATACCTAATATACCTTATATGACTTGAAATCTTTTATGTTTATTATACTTGTTTTATGACCCAAAATATATTTCTATCTAGGGAAATGATCCATGTGCACTTGAAAAGAATACATATTCTGCTATTATTGGGTTGAGTGTTCTACAAATGCCAAATGTATCAATTTTGTTGATAGAGTTCTAGTCTACTATATTCTTTTTCAAAAGATTTTATTTAATTGAGAGAGAGAATGAGATTGAGTGTGAGCCAGGGGTGTGGGGGGTGGGCAGAGGGAGAGCAAATCCTTAAGCAAATTCCCTGCTGGGCACTGAGCGGGAGCCTGGAGCCCCACACAGGGCTCATCCCAGGACCCTGAGATCATGGCTTGACCCAAAATCAAGAGTCTGTTGCCCAACCAAGTGAGCCACCCAGGTGCTCCCAAGTCTTTTATATTCTTCTTCTTCTTCTTCTTCTTCTTCTTCTTTTTTTTTTTTTTTTTAAGATTTATTTATTTGAGAGAGAGAACAAGCAAGAGAGAGTACAGGTTGGGGGTCAGAGGAAAAGGAGGAGAGAGAATATCCAGCAGACTCCTCTCCAAGTGTGGAACCGGATGTGGGGCTTAATCCTTCTACCCTAAGATCAAGACCTGAGTGGAAATCAAGAGTCTGACACTTAACCGACTGAGCCACCCAGGTGCCCCAATAGACATTTTTAAAAAATGATTCAATTTTATCTCCTTTTTAAAATTGTTACTTATATTGTTGCTTATACTTCACTCTTACTTTAGTAGTTGCATTGATGTTATTTACTTCATGTTTAGTAATGTTTAGTACTAGTACTCTTGGATAGCTTTTTTATTTGACTATGTTTTCAATCGTATTAATCTTTTCTTCACAGTATTATTCTGTTAATCCTATCAGTTGTATGTTTCCTATATCAGACATTGTTTTCAACTCTAGAAATTGTAGGTCCTTTTAAAGAATATGTCTTCCATGACCCTACTTAGCATGTCATTTTTTTCTCTACTTTTTAAAAACACATTGAATACAGTTATAATAACTTTTAATATATGTGTACATTTTGTCATCTTTGTTTTGGATCGAATTTGTTGATTTTTCTCATTATGATAATTCTTTGCATATCTTTTAACTTTTAATTTGATGCCAAACATTGTGAATTTTAACTTGTTGGATCCTGGATATCTTGCATTCCTATAAATATTCTTAATAATTTATGCATTTGTGTTGTGAAGTTACTTGGAAACCGTAACTTTCATTTCTTGCTCTTAAGTTTTGTTGAGAATGCCCCTAACACAACTTAGTCTATGGCTAATTTATCCCACTATGAGGGAAAACACTTGTCAATAACCTATCAAATGCCCCATGAAGTATAAGAACACTATGGTTTGGTGAGAACACTCTATCTGGGGAGAACAGACATTAACTCCGGTTCTGTATATATTCCAGGGATTGTTCTTTCTAATGCTTTCAGATCTTTTTTCTTCAGTTTTTTTGTAGTTTCTTCTCATAAATCCTGAATAGTTGGGGGAGACCTTCTTCAGAGCCCTAGAATTCTCTGTCTTTGTAGTTTTCTTCTCTTTGTTACTCTGCCTATAAAGATTGGCTCTCTTAGCCTCCAAAGGCATTCAACTTTTTTTTTTTTTTTTTCCAACTCAAGAAGACTTTTGTGTCTCATCTGATTTCCCTCACTATGTGCCATGGCCTGGAAATTTTCTCTAGGTGGTATCCTGGGCAAATTATAGGGCTAATCCTATTAGGTTAGCTGATCTCTCATTGCTTGATTTCCAGTATATTGAGCATCATTGTTTTACATATTTACCCAGTTTTTTAGTTGTTCAGGGCTGAGAAAAAAATCTTTTCTCTATAATTCCATCTTGGCGAGGAACATAAGTTGTGTTGAGAATATTTTCATGCCCTTATTGGCCATTCATATATCTACTTTGTGAAATGCCAGTTTTCTGCCCATTTAAAGAATTGGGTAACTCATTTTCTTAGTATTGTGTTATAAAAATTTTATTTCTATTTTAGGAAACTTCCAATGCTCATAGTTTTAGTATTAATGAAGTCCAGTTTATTGGGTTTTTCTTTAGTAATACATTAGGTCTTATCTAAGAAAACCTGGCTATAAAGTTCATGACAGTTTTCTCGTATTTTTTTTTAGAAGTTTTATAGTTTTAATTGAACTTTTACATTTACATCTAAGATATATTTTAGGTTAAAATTTGTGTGCTTAATGGGCGAGATTCACTTTTCCAACTTTTGCTGTTAAGCTGTTTTAGCATTATTTGTTGAATGGGCTGTTCCTTTCCATCAAATTTCATAGACACTGTGGTTGAAAATCAGTTCATATGTAGCTATTTTTCTAGACTGACTATTCTGTTCCATTGTACCCTATGATCAGTATTGATTGATTTGGATAGCTGTATTGATTCTTAACCAACTGAGCCACCCAGGCGTCCCACTGTATTGATTCTTGATAGCTATTCAGTATATCTTTAAATGAAATAGTGTATGTCTTTCACTTTTGTTTTTTCAAAATTGCATTGTTTTGGGTTCTTTGTATTTAAGTTTTTAGAATAAATCTGTAAATTTCCACAAAGTAGTCCTGATGGGATTTTGTAAGGGATTCTGTCAAATTTATAGATCAACGTGGGAAAGATTTACATCTTAAAATATTGAATCTTCCAACCCATAGTCATGTGCATTTTCCTCTTTTCAAGCTTTCCTTTAAATTTTCTTTGATTTCTTTTTTTTTAATTTTTAAAAAAGATTTTATTTATTTATTTAACACACACACACAGAGATCACAAGTAGGTAGAGAGGCAGGCAGAGAGAGAGGGAGGCAGGCTCCCTACTGAGCAGAGAGCCTGATGCTGGGCTCAATCCCAGGACCCTGAGATCATGACCTGAGCTGAAGACAGAGGCTTTAACCCACTGAGCCACCCAGGTGTCCCCAAATTTTCTTTGATTTCTATAAGCAATGTTTTTGTTGTTGTCACTGTATAGATAGTTCATATATTTTGTTTAATTTATCATTAAATATTTCATATTTAATGCTATTGTAAAATGAATTTTTAAAATTGTTTTCCAGTTGTTTGCTGCAAGTATTTAGATATACAAATTTTTTATATGGACCTTGTATATTGTGACTGTTAACATTTCTTATTAGTTTTGTTAGTTTTTTTTTTTCAGATTCTACAGGATTGTCTATGTACAAAATCACATGTGTGCAAATAGAGACAATTTCACCTTTTCCTTACCATGCTGTATGCTTTTTGTTTGTCTTGCCTCACTGTACTGAGTGAAGTCTCCAAACTCAATATGAAATAGAAGTAGTGAAAGAGGATATCCTTGCTTTGTTTTCTATTTTAGGCAGAAAGTGGTCAGTCTGTCTCCACTAAGCATGATGTTACTTGTAGGTTTGTTATAGGTATCCTTTCTTAGATTGATGAAGTCTTTTCTATTCCTAGTTTGCTGATAGGTTTTAATATGATTGTGGTAGAATTTTTTCAAATGGATTTTCTGTATCTCTTGAGATGACTGTATAATTTTTCTCCTTAATGCCCTAGTTTGGTTAATTAAATTGATTAATTTTCAAATGTTAAATCAACTGTACATTCTTTGAGTAAACTCTACTTCATCATTATATATCAATCTTTTCAATGTTGGTGAATTTCCTTTGTTAATCTTACATTAAGATTTTTTTGCATTTATATTCATCAGAGTTATTGGTCTGAGGTGTGTCCTATTTTTGTTACATTTTTGTATGGTTTGGTATCAAAGTAATTAATGCTGGCCTTTTAAAATGAGTTTGGAAGTGTTCTTTCCCTCCTTTATTTTCTAAGATGTTTCCTACAGCATTAAGACTATTTCTTCCTTAACTAAGACTAGTTATTCCTTAACTTAAACAAACTTAATGGTTTAACTGTAGATATCAACTAGTAAAGCTATTTGGGCTTGTAGTTTCCTTTGTGAGAATGTTTTTATTTACAAATTCAATTTCTGTACTATATATAGGGTTGTTTTATGCCAGTGTTGGTAATTTCTGTCTTTCAAGTAATTTCTTCATTTCACATAAATTGTTGAATTTACTTGTGTGTTCTCTCCTTTTTTCCTTGATTAGTCTAGTTAGAGGTTTTTCAAAGTTTTTTTTTTTTTTCAGAGAACAGTTTTTGTTTTCTATTATTTGTCGTTTTTCAGTTATGTGCTAATTTAACATATTGATATTATTTCCATTATTTTTTCTAGTTAATATGCTATTGATTTTAACTTCTTAAGATAGAACTTCCGATCATTTATTTTAGATTCTTTTTTCCCAACATAATCATTTAAACAAACAAATTTCCTTTAAGCACTGCTTTAGTTATATCCCACAAATTTTGATGGGCTGTATATTTTTTTTATCAGGTCAAATAGTTTTTAATTTTCCTTTTCATCTTCTTATTTGTTCCATAAATAAGAATGTTATTCAGAAGAATGTTCAATTTCCAAATATTTGGGCCTTTCCAAGTTTTCTTTTATTGATTTCTAGTTTAATGCCATTATGATTACAATACATTTTCTGTTAAGAGTTCAGTCCTTTTAAGTTAATTCAGGCTTGCTTTGTTGGAATGACTTATTATAATATCTATTATATCAAATTGGTTGATTGTGATGGTCAATTCCTGTATACTTTTATTTTGTGTGTGTGTCTGTGTATTCTATCAATTTGTTGAAGCGAAGTATAAAAACTTCAGCTATAATTGTGGATTTATCTCATTTTCCTTTCAGTTCTTTTAGCTTTTGTTTTAAGTATTTTGAAGTCCTGTTCTTTAGCATATACACATTTAATACCAGTCTTTCTTCTCAACTAATTGAGACTTTTGTCATATTGAAATGTCTATTCTGTCATATTTCTTTTCCTGAAGTGTAGTTTTCCTGATACTAATATAGCTTCAGTTTTCTTTTAATTAGCATGTATAGTTTTTTTATTGTTTTCCTGCCCTTTTAATCTATATTTTTACATTTTAAGTTTTTTTAATATTATATTTTTATTTTTATTTTTTAATAAAAATATTTTTATATTTTATTTTTACATTTTACATTTAAGTTTTTTTTAGTAGTATATAGTTTGGTCATGCTTTTTTGTTTCACTTTGAAAATCTTTGTATTTTACTGGAAAATTTAGACATTTATATTAATATAATACTTATTTTTCAGAAGATTTACTTATTTATTTTAGAGAGAGAGAGAGAGATTCCAGGACCCTGGAACCATAATCTCAACCACATCCACTTAACTAACTGACCTACCCAGGAACCCCTGTAATATAATTAATAATATGGTCAAAGTTGTTTTTACTGTTATCCTATTTGTTTTCTTTTTGTTTTATATATTTTCTTTTCCTCTCCTCCATTTCTCTTTCCATCTGAATTAGTTGAGTATTTTGTAGTGTTTATTTTTAGCTATATTTTTGTATTATTAGAATTTTTTCTGTTTTGCTTTAGTTTGTGCATTATTTATCTTATAATCTACTTTCAAATAATATTATACCTTTTTATGCATATCATAATAATCTCAGAGTTGTATACTTCCATTTCCCTCCTCCAGTCCTTTGTTTGAACCTCAAGATACTGTTATTACTTTTAAATATTTGTTTATTTTTTGAAGAAACTTTAAAAATGACTAAAATATTTGTTATGTTTACCACATTTTTACCATATTGGTATGTATAAATTTCTCTGTGTGTATTGAATTTTCTATATGGTTTTATTTTTCTTTAGCCTGAAGAATTACTTTTAACATTCCTTTAATGAACATTTGATGTAAAAAAATTCTCTGAGGTTAGTTTTTTTCTAAAATATACTTCTTTGCTTTCATTTTTGAAGACATTTTTTTCCAGATACCAGAATTCCGTTTACCATTTTTTCTTTTAACATTTAAAAAATGTCATTGTGTTGTTTTTTGATACTTGTAGTTATTCTTATCTTTGTTTTCCCGTTTTATGTAACATGTCCTTTTTCACTGGTTACATTTATAATTTTCTCTTTATTATTAGTTTTTAACAATTTAATAATGATATGCCTTAATGGGTTTTATTTGTATTTATTTTGTTTGTGTTTGAGTCTCTGAGAATGGAAAGTGTATAATTTTTATAAAATTTTGAAAAGTTTTGATCATTATTCTTAAAATATTTTATTCCATATTTCCTCTAGTTTCTAGATTAGACACAAAGAAATATCTATGATATGTTACAATGTATTGCTTGTTCTAGGAAATACTAATAGCAAAACAACTCCAATTTTAATATTGCTTTATAATTTATCTAATTGTTTTGACCTATACTTAATATATTAATTCAGTTATGAAAATTACTCTGTTACCTCTTACCTCATAATATAATTGAAGGTGATAGACACACACACACAAAACAAATGTAATGTGTTGTGATAATTGATTGCAGTAGAGGTTTGCATTGTGCACAACAGGAAAGGAACAACAACAACAGCAAATGATACTAAAGCACTAACTGCCTTGTATTGGAGTGGCTGGACAGACAAGGCTGGTGACACTTCAGCTGGGTATTAAAGAATGAATTTAAGTATATAGAAAAGAGAAGGGAGGAAAAGTATGTCATTCTGAGAGAAGAACGTTTGAAAAGTCTTGGAGGTTTCAACAAGCTTGTTCTTTGGGGAATGATGAAGCATTTGTTGTTGTAAAAACTGGGGTGCAAGGGCTTATGAAAAAAGCATGTTAAGTAGTTGGCTCCAGATTATGAAGGTCCTTGAGGACCTTAACAAATTTGGATTTTGAACTAGAGGTAGTAAGTATATTGTGCTTCCTTTTTATGATTTGTTTTATACAGAGATCATGGAAATGGTGATTTGATCAAAATAGCAAGTAATAGTGGCATTTTTAGCAACTTTGATACTGATGTAGTCATAGGGATTCTCTCTTGCTCCCAAATCTGTCTCAATTTTATACAAACAAATAATGCAGTAGGCTTCCATTTACATACTTCAACAGTCCCCTAAATGAGAAACTGTGACAGATAACTTAGAAAACTGTCTTAGTTTTTCTATCATGGGACAGAACTCTTTCCCAGCCTTTTGAATTTGGGATGTTTGGGATGTTGGTAACTTTTTTAGTTAAGTGATTTAATTGACTAAGCTAGAAAGGAAATATTTGAAACTAACATGGACTCTTGCCAGAAGATTTTCGAGGGAAATATAAGATTTCCCAAATCCAGGCTCTATCCCTTTAAAGCAGATAATTTAGAGGAGAATAAAAAATCTTGAAAATTAATGGCAATTTTGAAATAGAATATTTTGTCAAAATCAAATTCATTTCATTAAATGCTTGAGGAGAATGCAAAGAGTAAATGGGGTATGAATAACTGTAAGATGGGACAATTACCACCTCAGAAACAATATATTTGTAAAGTTAATTCCTCTTGAACATGAACAATCCCCTTACACTTGACCCCTTTCTATTGCCTCTTCCATGCTTGAACTCTCCTTGAACTTTGAAGATCCATCTTGAGAGTATGATATGGCCATCTCTTTTGCATCTGGTTATTTTAGCTCCAATTTGCAGCCCTAAAATGGCAATTATGGTGATATATTGCTCAAGTCACCCGACATGGATTAGTATAGGGATCAGCACATTTATGCACAGGAGTAGTGAATGGAGACTGCAGCTATGATTTTAAATGACTTGATTAATTCTGAAACAACATTTCAGAGTCCATTAGGTCCAGCAGGTGTTGGGGTGCAGACTGCTTTTTCCCTAAGCAGCATATTCGATTAAAGTGCCAAAGTATTTTGGATTCATATATTATCTTTTCCAGAATAGTTTCCTTTCAGTCTGTTAAATCCCCTTAACACTCAACTATACTCCTCCTGAAAAAGATCCTCTCTCCCTTTTTCGCCTCTACCCAAGTTCTCTTGTGTCAGTTACTGATCACCAGTTCTGTTTGAGCAACTTGAACAATGTCTTCTGTTCACATTCAGAAGGGCATTTACATGACAGAACTCCTGCTAAAAGCTCCTGCTGACTCTGGTCAAAATAAAGCCAATTGTGTTGTTTATCCTAAGGGCCATTTCATCAGCAACCCTCTTGTCAAGGTTAGAAATGTGTCTGGTTAATGCCTTGGTTCAGTGCTTTCTTTTACCACTAAATATACATGTACATGACATTATGTGTCTCCCCTCTGCCCTCCACCCCATCTGGATGTCACTGATCTAATAAAAATGTGTAGGGCTGGGTTTTTCATTTAAGTTCTTTGGGGTTTCAAATTCCTGTATTCTTTGTTGATTTCATGGATTCTAAGGTATCTTTCTTTGAAAAATTCTGACAATAGGCCCTTCATGCCTCATTACTTCCAGTTCTTTTCTTTACAACATAAAGAACATTTCAATGGGTCTGTGGTACAACATTTGTAGCATAATCTGAGAATGTAGCACCATGAATTGTTCTGTCATCTGTTCCCCTAGTACAATGTACCTGTCTCTATTATTGCACATATCAACATGTATTCTAGCTATTTGTGTGTTATTACATTTGTCCTTCTTAGGGATTACATCTTATTCTTCTATTTTCATGCCTATCACATATCTATCCATCCTACCATCCATCTATCCAGCCATCCAGCCATCCATTCATCCATCTATCCATTTACTGAGCACAGAGCCCTATATTATTATTGTTGTTGGTGTTGGCTAAACCATGTGCTGGATACTCAATAAATATATTTAATTATATTGAATTAATATGCTCTTAGAAGCCAAACAAAACACAGATCACCTGTAATTAATCCTGTCCTTGTAAGTGTGTAATATAATGAGAATATAATAATAAGAATATAATAAATATATAAGTAGCAGCTTATTTACTACTGGCTGAGTAACTTAAAGTAGTCACATAATCTCTCTTTGTGAACTGTTTCATTCTTAAAATATAAATAAAACTATGTGCTCTACCCAATTTATGGTGCTGTTGAAGGAGTTGAATAAAAGAATGTATGTGAATATATTTTGAAGAGCATCCCAAAATACTATTTGACATGATAATGAAGATGATAGTTGAAAGTATATGGTTATGATCAAGATGTGGTGTGCCTGGACATAATGTCTCCTAGCAAGAGAATTAATGTTCATTCTGAGGCTAGCTTAAATAAGCTGGTAAGCTTATTCTGCTTTCCAAGGCCCCAACTTATAAATTTATGTGTACAGTTAATGCACTGGCCAATAGAAATTTCCTTCATAAAAATGGATATCAAGTTTAGCAATAACAATTTAAATTTTCCTGTTTTACAAAAGAAACATAGTATAAAAATGAATATAGATGATTTTAATGTTGAAACTTTGGAAGCTGAGTTACCTAATAACTTTCTATATTTACTTTAAAATCATTGTAATTTCAAAAGATAGCTTATAATGTAGAGTTATTTAATTTATGAGCTTAAAAATTGAGACTTTCTATTCTGTTCATCTCCCTTTTTTTTTTTTTTTTTCAAAATTTGAAACAACTGTGAGATACAACACAGGAGCCAGACAAATAGAAATCTTTATTACTCATGAAAGTTGAATTAGTGACTCATATGTGGGATATAAGAAACAGTGCAGGGGATCATCAGGGAAGGGAGGGAAAACTGATGGGAAATGATCAGAGATGGAGAAAAACCACAAGAGACTCTTAACTATAGGAAACAAACTAGGGTTTCTGGAAGGGAGGTGGGGGCATGGGGTAGTTGGGTGATGGGCTTTAAGGAGGGGCATTGATGTGATGAGCAGTGGGTGTTATACACAACTGATGAATCATTGAACTCTACATCTGAAACTAATGACGTACTATATGTTCGCTAATTGAATTTAAATTAAAAAAAGGTAAACAATAATAATCATACTTTGTAGTTCTTTAAATTTCTCTTAACACTATTTAAATACACATATGTATATTTTAAATTAGTTATTTTGTCCCCCAATATTTTAATAAAATATATTTTATGTGAAAAGAAGATCTGAATGAGTGACTGTTACTTTACATTTGTGACCAGAAAGGGCTTGCTAATATATTACCTGACTTAAACCGTTGTCTCATCAGAACTACAGGCTTACCCTTGCGGAGGCAGGTCTTGATCTGCTAAGCAGATCATGGGAGAATAGGCCTAAAAGCTTGCTTTCTTCAGGCAAGCTGGCTCTCAAAATGAGGGACTCAGGACTCGGAGCCAAATGTACTCAGTTACTCCTTCTGAATTCATCGTTTGGATCAATTACTCTTCTCCTGAGAGGAGTGAGTTGAGGAAGAGGCTGAGTAGCTCTTCCTGGCTTTGTTCCCTGTGGAACAGAGTGGAAATGCCCTCTTCTAGATGGAAACCTGAGGAGGTTGAGTAACGTCCTCCACTCTTCATGACCGATGTCCCCCGTACTTACATCTGTTACCCACTAAGTAAGCTCTACCACAGAAACTCAGGGTGTGCCACTGGCAGTTCTCTAAATGACTAACATTTTGAGGAAGAGAAGAAAGGCCTCACTCTTCAATCCCTCTTCCCCAACTCTTGGGTCCCTATGCCAACTTTGCTTTTTAAAAATCTAGCCAAGATTTTGGTCCCTTTGTTTAGAAACAAAACAAAGCAAAAAACCAAATCATATCCTTAGCATACAATAATCTATCTTTTGCCTCAAGAAGTTGGAGCTTGTTAGTTGCTAAGAACTCTTTTTGCTGAAAATATTTAGTGACTCAGCAATAATAATGTTCATATAGGGAAATCATGGAGTTGCTAAAAAACTAATTTCACCCTTTTTAGTTAGGCTTTCGTCTCTCTTTTTTCATTTTCATCTCAGAAAACTGAGGTTGTTGATTTTAAAGGATAGATGATCAGGTACTTCAAATCTCTTAATAGATGTCAATAGTAAATTCACCAATCACTATTAAAATAAATGAAAAGTATCAAAAGATCATTTTAGTGCATGATATTTTATAATATCATTATTTCAGCATTGTTTTACTTTTTAGGCAGTACTTTCTTAGGTAGAAAAAAAGACTAATTAAATTTCACATACCTTATTTGAACATCTATCACCTGCAAGGCATTGTGCCAAGTGCTGTAGAAAATATACAGCCTAAAACATGATCAGTTCCAACCCACCATATATGAATAATATCCCCCACAAAATACACTTTATTCTATTAGGAATTATATTTTTAGAATAGAATTATTTATAGAATATAGATTATATTTATATTCTAGTAGAAATATGCTGAAATAAATCCCAATACTATAAACCAAGAACATAAGACATCGTTTAAAACAAAACAGAATAAGCTGTGAGCTGCCCGGATTAAAAGTAATGGAAAAGAGGCTCTAATGCTAAAGATGTGCGCTCCAGCTGGTGGGAGGTGTATTGGGGCAGAGTGAAGCACAGATTCCACCAGAGTATTATATAGCTAGACAATGGCACAAAGCCCTAAGTGCAAGGAGGGGGCTTTGAATAGCTCACTTAGTCTTTCTGTTTGAATAGATAGTTTGGGACAGAAGCTTCTCAGGCCTTGGAAGAGTGGGAGGGAAGAGGAGAATATTTCTGAATATCTTATCCCTGAACTTTAAAGCGAGAACAATGGGCTTCTTATCCAAACTGAATTGACATGACCACCCTTTTCCAAACAGCCAAGAAACCGCATAACTTAAACCATGGACAACTTCATGCTGCAGGGAGTTTGCATAAACTGAATCACTTTACAGAGTAGTACACTCTCATTTCTTGACTTTTTTTTCAAGTTTCTTTAAACAAAATTACTTAAAGTTTATGAAATTAATGTTTACAGCATCTTCCTGGTTAAAAGAGAGACATATGCCTTACTGAAAATGTCAAACAAGACTTAAGCTGGCCTTGAAGATGACATTAGCGGAGTAAATAAATGCTTGTTAAATTTCTTGTTTGTTTGCTTACTTGGCAAACATTCCTAGCTTTCGACTTGTCATAGAGGTACAGAATTCTTAAAGTTTGAAAAGTCTGAAGGAGTTTTAGAAATCAAGTAAAAGTAATTTCTCACCCATTTCGACAATGCCTTCTCCTAAAACATCTTTCATAGATGGTCATGGGGAACACAGCAACTTCTGAGCCAGCAATAGTTTTGTAGTTCAAGTGACTCAAAAGATTTTTTTTTTTTTAGGTTGAGACAAAAATCTACTACTTTCTAACTTCCACCCATTAATCCTGTTTCTGACCTTTAGATTAAAAAATATATCAAATATACATTCCCACTCTGTAGCTGGCCTTCAAATGTTTGGGTATGACTTTAACATCTTATCTTTCTTTAGTTTCTCCTCTGAGCCACTCATATTGAGGTCCTTTGGTTATTCATCTTGTGCCATATTTTCCAGGAGGATGTCTCAGGAATAATATTTCTCTGTGTCTTTTTATTTCATTACCAGTGAACTTAACACATCCTCTCCCTCTCCACTTTTTTTGGACATTTTCCACATTTCTTTTCCCATATGAAATTGTTGTAAGGTGGCTTGGGGGGTATAAACAGGGCTAGGCTTTGAATGAACAGATAGAATTTTAGGAGTTTGAGATGAAGAGAAAACTGTTTGCTGGCAGGAAAGGGTTCCTTTGCAGACCACTGCTGTGTGCAGGTTGCTCATTGATTAACTTTCAAATGGGCAGGAAAATTTGGTACCATCTTCTTAGCTTTTAGTAGTAAGTTAGCACAAAACAACTGGTCCGTTATATTCTACATGGCCATGTATGTGTACCACAGACCTTATGTCTACTTTTTATGGGCCAAAGCAGAAAAAAATATTTCCAAATGACTGAAGATAAAAATTTCTCTCTGGAAAGGTGTTTTATTTTGGACCTAATTTATCTAAGTTTTGTGATTGTGTTTATTCATTGCGCAGAATAATTTCTCCTTAGGTGACTGTTTTTGTCGTTTTTTTTTTTCTTTTTTAAAATTGAGATAAATTGGCAGTGTGTTAGTTTCAGGTTTATAACATAATGATCCAATACTTGGATGCATTGCAAAATGATCAGTACAATAAGTCTAGTTAATGTCCATCACCACACACAATTACAATGTGTTTCTTGTAATAAGAACTTTTAAGACTTTCTTTAAAATATGTATATAGTATTGTTACCTATAGTTACTATGCTGTACATTATATTCCTGTGATGTACTTATTTTGTAACAGGAAGTTTGAACCTTTTGATCTTCTTCATCTGTTCACCCCCTACTTCTGGCAACCACCAGTCTATTCTCTGTATCAATGAGCTCTTCCTTCCTTCCTTTCTTTCTCTTTCTTTTCTTTCTTTCTTTCTTCTTTAATATTAATATTCCACATATAAATGAGATCATATATATATATATATAATATAATATCCACATATAAATGATATCATATGGTATTTGCTTTCTCTGTGTGACTTAGCCCAATGCCTTTAAGGTCCATCCATCCATGTTGTCGCAAATGGCAAAATTTTCTTTTTTTATGGCTAAATAATATTCCATTGTGTATGGAATATATTCCTTATGCATTCATTCATCAGTGGATACTTAGGTTGTTCACATATCTTGACTATTGTAAATAATGCTGCAGTGAACATGCAGTGCATATAAGTTTTTGAGTTAGTGTTTTTGTTTTCTTTGGGTAAATATCCAGAAATGGAATTGCTAAATCATATGGTAGTCCTACTTTTAAATTTTTGAGGAAACTCCATCATCTTTTTTTTTCCATAGTAGCTGCATAAATTTACTTCCCACCAACAATGCCCAAAGGCTCCTTGCTTTCATTTCTCTTGAATTGGTACTACCAGAGACCAATTATTATCCAGAAATGGCCATTTAGTTGAATTTGAAGGAACCAAAACTTAGACTAAGAATATTTTGTCATTCAAAACTTCATTTCCCTGTGAGTTTCAAGTCAAAGACCTCCCTAATTTTAAGGGAGAAGACCCTAAAAGTAAAGGTAAAAGTGGATGAATATTCTAAATAGCTAGAGAAACTAATTCACGTGTTGGGGTAATGCAGGTGGGATGCCATGGCGGATATTAGAAGTGAATTAGGTGAATTAGGTGGATGAGCCATGAGTAAGAAGGTGATGACAGGCAACTATGTCTTCGATGACCATCCCTTATTAGAATGTCTATGGCTGACATTTTCCCCAAGCAACAGTGACTTGTTAACATGCTTTGCCTGAGAAAATGAGTAACCAAAACTTCACACCCTTCCAGAGACTGGAGGGTGGGCAGACTTCAGGACTTGATTCACCACAGAGAGACCCCTTTTTCAAGTCTGCAACGAACTCCTTTGGAGCCTCATCCAACATTCTTCCCCACCCTGCAATGCTTTGAGACGCCAGCCTAACACCAGTTGTGTCTGTAATGAATGAGGAGGAGTGGCAACATCCCTTTCCCTGTTGCAGCTCTGAAAAATTCCACTGAAATATTTCATCTGAAGCAGAATCTGACCACGGGCACTCAGTATCCTTTGTTTACGTTTCTCGCTCTGCTCCCCAGTAAAGTGGGTTTTAACACGAGCAGCTCAAGAAAGATGTGCAAAATAGGGCACAGGGATATACAAATCTTCATTTTATTAACACTGTAAGTTCCATTTTATCAGAATGGCCAGTTTTTTTCCTGCCTTGCAGCAAAAAGACAGTTAAAGGGACTTTGGTGACATTCCCTTTGTTTAATGAAGCTTGGAGTTATGGGCAAGTGCCTTGAACTGCCGTTATTATCTGCATGACTGAGTAAGGGCTGAGGGTCCAGATCTGTGCAAAGAGTTTTATTGCAAATAGGGACATTGATCATTCATAATCAGACCTACCAGGTCAGCAGTGCTCAGTGCCAGCAAACCCTGAAAAAGCTGACCAAGGGAGCACAAGTGCTCATAGGTTAATGTAATATTCAAGCAGAATGAGACCTTTCTCTTCTTGTATGCTTGTCTCTTGGCTTTCCTCTGACAGAGTGGAAATGAGAACCCAAACACATTTGAACTATATCCCATATAACCAATCACTGAGTCATCCTCTATTCATCTGAGAGCTCTCCACGTACCCAGAGACTGTTTCCTTCAGAGGTAAATTCCTTGTGTGTAAAGGTTTATGCTTTAGATTTATCATTATCATACTATTCAAGGTGTTATGGAGCTGCTTCATTGTAAATCACTCCTTTCTCATCACCAATATTAACTCACATTAGAGATCGCATTTAGAAGAGAGCATTTCAAAGAGATCACTTTTTGAAGATTCAGAGTGAATGTCAAACCACATGTTTGTTTCTTTATTCTTTGGTTAGTAAGCTTTTAAAAATATGCTTTTGAATATACAAACATCCTGTTTGAAAACTCAGCTTTGTATAAGTTATTGCACTTGTGAAAATGTGATGGACATATTACTACCATGATCAGTTGGAGAGGTCTTTATTTCACAGCAATGTCTTTTTATTGGATCATTGACACAGTAACACTGGGACAATTGAAAAGGGGAGTGCCTTCTCCTAGGTTACAAATTTGGAAGAACTAGAAGCATGTGCATTTTAGATTTTATGCTTCCCAATTCTGCTCAAAAGAATAACAAAGCTAAAGAGGTATTAATCACCAAAGGGACACAGTAGTAGGTGGCAGGGATGTAAAATTTGAGCAGAATCTAAATCAAAGAGGAGGATTTTGAGATTAATAGCATATGGTGAAAGCAGCAGAAACTTAATTTGATGTCCTGTGTTCACATAGAAAAATGATGTTTCTAGCCCATTGTGAATCAGAAGTGCTTTGTGAATTATTTTTCTATTGGTGATGAATTTGGAATCATATATCCACATATGATCACTCAATTGACCTTGTGACCAATGACAAGCATATGTCAGATAGCTGGCAAGGGTGAGAGGTTTACTGAGTCATCTGAATGATGAACCCATGAGCTTGTTAGCTAATCAGCTATGCTTAGTGAACCCAGAGTGCACTAAAGGATTAAGAAGGAAAATATGGTCAACTTGATAATCACCTCTTCCGAGACCTGATTCAGGTTATTACTGGAATTCAGCTCAAGGCATGATTATTCCATCATGTGTTGAGAAACAAAGGTTTTTTTGTTGTTGTTGTTGTTGTTGTTTTTTTTTGAAAGAGAGAGAGAGAGAGAGAGAGAGAGAGCGCGCGCACAAGCATGCAAGTGGGAGTGGTTGGGGAAGAGAGAAGGAGAGAAAGAATCTTTTTTTTTTCTTTTTAAAGATTTTATTTATTTATTTGACAGATGGAGATTACAAGTAGGCAGAGAGGCAGGCAGAGAGAGAGAGGAGGAAGCAGGCTCCCGGGGCTGAGCAGAGAACCCGACTTGGGGCTCGATCCCAGGACCCTGAGATCATGACCTGAGCCGAAGGCAAAGGCTTAACCCACTGAGCCACCCAGGGGCCCCAGGAGAGAGAGAATCTTAAGCAGCCCAACTCTGGGCTCGATCTCATGACCCTGACATCATGACCTGAGCCAAAACCAAGAGTCAGGTGCTTAACCAACTGACCCACCCAGAGAAACAAAGTAGAACTTTTAATCTAAAACAACTAAATATATAAAGTTACATATGAAAGTACTTTTAGATTTTTTTCCCATATTGTCAAATAAACTCAATATCATCCCCAAATAGTAGTTCAATAAACTTTATCATTGATCTGTGTTTAGTGAAATACTTAGTCATTATTTGAGCACTAGTAGCTTGACTTAAACCACTAATTGGAGGAAGTTGAATCAGAATTTTAAAAATAAAAAGAACTTTATCATTTAATCACTCACTTTATAACTAAGTAATCTTGAGGGTCAGGAAAATGAATGACCATCCTGAGGCTATCAGGCTAGTGATTGTCAGACCTTGAGCTTCCCAATTTCTAGCTCAATGTTCTTACCTTAAGATTTGTAATAATTTGTACTTTTTTAGTTTTGCACAAATGAATATTTGTTTCTGATTCCAAAAAAACTTGAAGAATACAACCACTCTGGTAACCATGGTAATTTTGTATGAGACTTCTATTCTCATTTCTACGTCTTGTCATTTCTTTGGCTAGTAGCGTTTACAATAAATTTTTCAATACATTAAATATATACTATCTCCTTTTAGAAATGTTTTATTTGGAATTTATTTCATACTTATAGAAAAATTGGAAGAAAACACAAAAAACTCCCATATATCCTTTACCCAACTTTCATAGTATTAACATTTTATCGTATTTACCTTATTCTGTATAATATATATTTTATTATATATTTCTAAACCCTTTGAAATTGTTGCAGATATAGCCCCTTAGTATTTCAGTGTATGTTTTTTAAAAGCAAGGACACTTTCCTACATGACCACAGTATAAGCATTAAAAAAAAAAACAAACCAGGAAATTAGTGGTGACATATATCCACCATCTAATCCATAGGCTCCTTTCAAATGTCACCTTTTGATCCAATTATATTTTTTAAAGATTCAGGATCCAACTGAGAATTTTGTGTTGCATTTAGTTTTCATGTTTCTTAAGTCTTCTTCAGTCTGGAACAGTTCCTTAGTCTTTTCTTGTCTTTTATGACCTTGATGTTTGAAAAGTATGGGCCAGTTGCTTTGTAGAATGTCCTTCTACATTACTGGGGTTATTTTGAAATTTCATTATAATTAGTTTAAAGTTATCAATATTAAGCAGGAATCCAACAGAAATGAAGCTGTATTATTTTCAGTGTATAAGTTTTCCCACTACTGGTGATATACACTTTGATCACTTGGCTAGGGTATTATCTTCCAAGCTTTTCCATTGTGGAAGTATTTTACACTTATTAAAAAATAAGGAATTAATAAGTATTTGTGGGAAGATATTTGAGACCATATAAGTATCCTGTTCCTCATCAAACTTTCATTCACTAATAATAGTATTTAATGATGGTGGTTGTCTGAAACAATTATTTTTTTCATAGTTGCCAAATAACTATTTTCTAATTAAGATTTCTTCTACATTGTTAGCTCACATTTCTAATCTCCTTCACTTATTTATTTAATCATCATCTATTTATATCAATATGAACTCAAGAGTATCAGTTTTACTTACTGGATTATATTTTTTATTTATATACTGGATTATATTTATTTTGTTACTCTATCACATATTTGACCAGTGGGAGTTCCTTCAAACAGAATCCTATGTCTTTCTGAAATGTGCCCTTCATTTTTTGGGTACTTCATTAATTTCTGACAAGCCATAATATTCTAGAATTATCATAGACTTTTTCTACCCCTGCCTGAAAATCAAACAATTCTTTAAGGAACCCTGTTTTTTTTTCAGTAAAGCGTGGTATTTAGAAACCAAGATCTGTGTACTAGTTGTATTCATTTCTATGGGGTATTATTGCTGCTACGTCCTTTCAGCTGAAAAACCTAGGGGAATATGTGTTTGTGTGTGTGTGTGTAAATACATATATATTCTTCAGAAAGAAACATGAATTTACACTTATGTCCTGAATTCCAATCTAAAATAATAAGTTTTTTTCTAGCCTTCTCCCTTCTTATATGTATAAATTCCTTTTCTGACAGCAAGAAAATTGGCTTTAACCAGCCACAGAATGTTTACTTATTTGTTCAATCCCCTTACCAGTTTCAGAGACAGGGAAGCCACCTCCTTGGACCTAACACCATGGTCCTCAACCACATGGGATTTATCTTTAACTCTGACCCCAGAGAACATACTAGTTAAGTCTCTTAATATGCTAGGAGAATCCCCAACTGGAATGTCATGCCCTGTCCCTCCAAACCCTTAATAGACTTTGCAAAATTCTGGTGGAGTCCATGACTAAGCCCTCTCTGGCCTTGACCCTGGCTCAATGCAGTATGTATATACCAGATGAATTCTTCTAAAACAACAACAGCAACAAAACCCCATCATTCTGGCAATCTACACTTATAACTAATCCAAGTCCACTTTCAAATAACGCTATACCATTTCACAGGTAGTGTGAGTCCCTTATAGCAACAAAATAGTAACAACTCAGATTTTTTCCCCTTATCTCTTGTGTCACCCATTCATTTCATTTATACATTTGTTTATATGTATATGCAAATACATATATGTACATAAATATATAAACATAAATAATAGAACCCACTGTTGCTGTTACTATTTGGAACAAACTGTTGTCTGTTAAATAAATTAAAAATAAGAGTAAGTTTTTATTTTACCTCCATTTATTCCTTCTGAAGCTCTTCTTAATTCCTTCTGAAGAAATTTTCTTGCTTATATCATTTTCCTTCTCTCTATAGATATTTTAATATTTCTTGCAAGGTGGATCTACTGGCAACAAATTCCCTCAATTTTTGTCTAAGAAAGTCTTTTTTCTTCATCACTTTGAATGATAATTTTGCAGGATACAGAATTCTAGGTTGGTGATTTTATCTCTCTCTCAGCACTTAGTAGTTCACTCATCTCTCTTCTTGCTTGCGTTGTTTCTGAGAAGCTGGGTATAATTCTTACTTTTACTTCTCTACAGATAAGGTGATTTTTTTTCACTCTGCTTTCTTTCAAAATTTTTTTCTTTATCTTTTGACTTTTTTTTGTTTTGTTTTTCAAAATGATATGCTTAGGTATAGGTTCTTGTTTGTTTGGTGTTTATTCTGTTTGGTATTCTCTGAGCTTCTTGCATCTGTGATTTGCTGTCTGAAGTTAATTTGGGGACATTCTAAGTCACTATTTTTCAAATACTTCTATCCTTTCTCTCTTTCTACTCCTGGTATTACCCTTATGTGTATGTTATACTCTGTAGTTGTCCCAGTGTTCTTGGCTATTCTGTTTTGTCTTGTTTTTTTTTCTTTTCCAGTTTTTGTGTGTGTTTTTCAATTTTTCAGTTTCTATTAAGATATGCTCAAGCTCAGAGATTCTTTCCTTAGTTATGTCTAATTTGCTAACAAAACCTATCAAAGACTTTATTTCTGTTACAGTGTTTTTGATACTTGTCCTTTTTTTGTTGTTGTTCCTTCAAATTTCCTTCTCTCTGCTTATACTGCCCCTCTTTTCCTATCTGTTGTGACTTATCCATTAAATACCTTAACATAATAGTCATATATTTAAAATTCCCAGTCTAAGAATTTCAATACCCCTACTATATCTGAGATCAATTCTGATGCTTACTCTGTCTCTTCATACTGTCTTTCAGTATGTCTTGTAATTTTTTCTTTTAAAGATTTTATTTATTAATTGACAGACAGAGATCACAAGTAGGCAGAGAGGCAGGCAGAGAGAGAGGAGGAAGCAGGCTTCCTGCTGAGCAGAGAGCCTGATGCAGGGCTCAATCCCAGGACCCTGAGATCATGACCTGAGCTGAAGTCAGAGATTTAACCCACTGAGCCACCCAGGTGCTCCAAGAGTGGTGACTTCTAAAATTCTTAAAACTTGGGCTGAAAATCAGAAATCTTTATTTGGGCCTCTACAACTTTCTCTTGGTGATATTTTGTAGTTTTGAGTGGATAGGTCTTGCACACACTTTGTTAACTTGTATCAAGGTATTTTGCATTTCCCAAAGGGCATTTTTTTTACCATTTTAAATTATAATAGTTTATTGATACTATATGGGAATACAATGATTCTTATATATTGAATTTGTATTCTTCATTCTTGCTAGTGTCAAAAATCCAGCAATAGCAAAATGAAAACCACCAAATCAATAAACAGTATTTAGAAAGAGTGTATTGTGCGTATACAAACAGTTCATGAACTGGAGGCTTTTAAATATCTGATATGAAGCTCAGAGGTATGAAGTTACAGGATAGCTTATAAAGTGAAAATGAAGTTTTTTACCCTATACAATAATTGGTTATCACAGTGATGGTTTCCATTGGCAGGGGTTGGTTTAAAGTGATTATTTCATACCATTTTTAGGAAGGTGGTGTTAAAGGAAGGTAGTGTTTTAGGAAGGTAGTTTCTTTTTTACTGTCAGAGACACTTACAAGAAACTTAAGTTTTTTTTATGTTCATGAAATAAGATGTAGTTTTACTTAAGTGCTTTTGTCTTCTCGGAATTCTCAGCTCCAGTCACCATTTTGCTTTTAATTTTAACACTAGTCAGTAGCTTTTTGTACATTCCTTAACATTTTCTTCATTGGTGATGTTGCTATCTGAACAGGGACAAATTTATTTTATTCTTTTCTAATTCATATGCCTTTAATTTCTTTCTTCTTCTCCTTATCCTTCCCCTTCTTCTTCCTCTTCTTCTTCTTCTTCTTCTTCTCCTTCTCCTTCTTCTTCCTTCTTCCTTCTTCCTTCTTCTTCTTCTTGTTTTGTAGTAGCTAGCACTTCCAAAACAATGTTGAGAAGAATTGATGAGAGTGAACATCTTTGCCCTGTTCCTGATCGTCAGAGGGAATAGTCTCTTTTCCTTAATTTTGACATTGGCTGTGGATTTTTTTATATATCCCTTAGATTAATGAAGTTGCCTTTATCCCCCCTAATTTCCTGAGAGATGTTAATCATAAATAGGTGTTCATTTTTAGCAGATGCATTTTTTCATTTCTTCTTAAACACGGTAATATATTGAATTACATGAAGAGATTTTCAAATGTTAACCTTTGTTTTCTTGGGATAAACTCTTCATAGTCCAAATGTATTATCCATTTTATGTATTCCTGGATTTTATTTGCTAAACTTTTAAAAGAATTTTTACATCTACTTTCATGAATACTAGATTGTAATTTTCTTGTAATGTCTTTGTTTGGTTTTATTATCAGGATAATGCAGGCTTTATAAACTGAGTTGGGAAAAGCGCCCCCCCCACTTCTATTTTCTGGAAGAGTTTGTGTATGTTTGGTATGCTTTAAAAATTTTTAAGTGTAGGTAGAATTGATCCAGGAAACTGAGTATTTTCTGGAACTGTTTGATATGTTTGGTTTGTTTATTTTTTTCCTCAAGTTTTATTAAAACTTAACCAGGAAGCTATGTGGGCCTGTTGTTTTCATTGTGGAAAGTTTATTCAAATGTTTTATAGCTCCAGATGTCTCAGGTTATCTATTTATTCTTGAGTGAGCTTTGACAGCTGGTACTTTTCAAACTATGTGTCCTCTTAATTTAAGTTGTATTTATTGGAATAAAGTTGACCTTAAAATTCCCTTATTAGCTTGTTAGTGTTGATAAGGTATTTTGTGATAACCCATCTTTTATTTTTAATATTGGTAATTTTTTCAGTCATTTATTGGCAAATATTACAATAATTATGATCAAAATTACAAGATGTTGTATCATATAAGGACAAATATTTGAGTAATACTTTTTTTAACTGAAGTATAGTTCACACATTATATTAGTTTCAGATATATAACATAGTGATTTGACAATTACACATATGAAGTGCTCACCATCTATCCCCACACAAAATTATTACGATATTATTGACTATATTCCCTATGTTCTACTTTTCATTCCTGTGACTTGCTCATTTTTTAGCTGGAAGTTTGTACTTCTTAATCCTCATCACCTACTTTGTCCATCCCCCACTCCCATATCTTCTGGCAACAACTAGTTTGTTCTTTGTATTTATGAGTTATTTCTCTTTTTTGTTGTTGTTGTTTTTGTTGTTTCTTTGTTCACTTGTTTTGTTCTTTAGATTCCACATAAAAGTGAAATCGTATAGTATTTGTCTTTGTCTGACTTATTTCACTTAGCATAATGCCTTCTGGGTCCATCCATGTTGTCACAAATGGTAAGATCTCTTTTATGGCTGAGTAATATTTTATTGTATATATACCGAATCTTTATGCATCTATCTATTAATGGACATTTGGGTTATTCTCATATCTTGACTATTATAAATAATGCTGCAAAAATTAATGAACTTATGGGTATGTATATCTTTTTAATATATCCATCTTTCAAGTTATGTTGGGACTAATGTTATGGTCCAACATTTGATCAGTCTTGGTTACTATTCCGTGTGCACTTGAATGCATGGTGTAAATTTGAAGTGGTGACATTATAGTGTTTTTAAATGTCAAAGAGATTAAGGTGGTTGACAGTGTTGTTCAGGTCTATATTATTTTAGGTGGTTTTGTCTGGTTGCTCTATTAACTTCAGAGAAAGGTGTGTTAAAGTCTGCAATTAAGATTGCAGATTTGCCATTTTTCCCCAGTTTTTGCTTCATATATTGTTATGCTCTTCTATTGGGTCAAATATATATGTATATATATTTGTTTTATCTTCTTGACACATTGATTTTTAGTGATCAAATCTGCCTATCTCTAAAAACCCTTTTTTTCAAGTTTATTATTTATTATGTCAATATCCAATTGCATTTATTTAAAAAATTTTTAATTTTTTTTTCAGTGTTCCAAAATTCGTTGTTAATGCACCATGCCCAGTGCTCCATGCAGTACATGCCTTCCATAATACCCACCACCAGTCTCACTCAACCCCCATGACCCCTCCCTTCAAAAACCTCAAGTGTTTCTCAGAGTCCACAGTCTCTCATGGTTCATCTCCCCCTCTGATTTCTCCTAACTCCCTTCTCCCCATCTCCCAAGGTCTTCCATGTAATTCCTTATGCTTCACAAGTAAGTGAAACCATATGATAATTGACTCTCTCTGCTTGACTTTTTTCACTCAGCATAATCTCCTACAGTCCTGTCCATGTTGATACAAAAGTTGAGTATTCATCCTTTCTGATGGAGGCGTGATACTCCATTGTCTATATGGACCACATCTTCTTTATCCATTCGTCC
>PISX010013491.1:0-56522 GCA_004024625.1 Mellivora capensis | reverse complement strand
AGAGGAGAAGGGAGTTGAGGGAAATTGGGGGGGAGATGAACCATGAGAGACTATGGACTCTGAAAAACAACCTGAGGGTTTTGAAGGGGCGGGGGGTGGGAGGTTGGGGGAGCCTGGTGGTGGGTATTGTGGAGGGCACGCATTGCATGGAGCACTGGGTGTGGTGTAAAACTATGAATTCTGTTATGCTGAAAAGAAAAAAAAATGTTTGCCTCTAGAAACCATTATTTCCAAGTACAGAAAAATGGACAGGCTTGCTAAAAAAAAAAACCCACGTCATTTTCTCTATCTCTATTTTTACAGCAAACCAACAGGTCCTCTCAACCTAAACAAAAAAACAAACAAAATCAAGCTTACATCAACAATATATTTTTCAAAACCAAGGATTCCAAATCATCTCCTGGGCTCAATGTTTAGCCCACATCCTGAACAAATTTCACTCTAAGAGTTCACTACAATGAGCCTAGGAGGGAACTAGAGCATACAGCAGATACTCGATGAGTATGTAGTGAATGATTAGAATCTTATGTATGTGATATGGATTTTTCCTAGCCTATGTGGTATCGAGCTTTCTTTTTTTTTTTTTTTTTTCTTTTTAAAGATTCTATTTATTTATTTGACAGAAATCACAAGTAGGCAGAGAAGCAGGCAGAGAGAGAGGAGGAAACAGGCTCCCCGCTGAGCAGAGAGCCCGATGCGGGGCTCGATCCCAGGACCCTGGGATCATGACCTGAGCCGAAGGCAGAGGCTTTAACCCACTGAGCCTCCCAGGCGCCCTGGTATGGAGCTTTCTGAGCCACTAAGGGATTAAGCAGGAATTTTTCCTTTCTGTAAGGCCGGGCTAGATGAGGTTTTAAGACCTGCCATCACCGGAACAGTAGTAGACAACAGCCTGCCATCAATACATACACATAATAAGCATAACTAGGACAAAAAACAAAGGTGATAGACAAAATGCCTCCTGGGAACTACTAGGGATTAGGAAGGCCCTCAAAAACCGTGAGCATTCCTAAAGTCCGGGGCAACACTTCTCCACTGCCAAAAGGCAATGGTCCATAAGCCCCCAAATCTGGGTACGTGGTAGATCCTGGATACACAGTTCCCAGCAAAGAGATTACAATAGGGCGATTCGGAGACTAACCAGCCAAATGAGCAGCCAGAAAAGATACACTATCCTGTCACAGGGTGAACATTTTATGTTCTCTTGGGCAATCCAAGCTTAGTACCAGAAGGGTGATCTACAGCTATGATTTCACATATTCTGAACTATCCTCAGACCACAAACCAAGTAACACAGGACAGAGATTTAACTGGGAATACAGGATTCCCTAGGCTAAGGCCCTCAGGGTCTCAGAAAGCCAAGTTACAAACTATCTATCTGCTAATCTGAGGGGATGAGTATCAAGAAATCCAGCAAAATGAGCTCACTTAGCACAGGGCAGAAGAGGCCAGCTCTTTCTGTTTCAGCTCGACTTGAAGCCAGTGTACAGGGCAGAGGCGGCAACACTCAGTACCTGAACTACAGGCTACTGGGTCATGAGGAGTCTGCCAGACAAATGTGGGTAACGCTGGAGTGGGGAGGAGAGAAGACACACAGATTCAATGAGTGCCTCCTCTGTGCCCGACCCCGCCGGGTACTCTGCATACATGCTCTCAATAAACCTTCCTAGTGATGGGACAGCAAATATTATCCTAATTTAACAGATGAGCAACCAGGCTCAGACATCGGCCTGTCTTGGCCGAAGACACATGCCACTCAAAAACAGCAGAGTCCGTTTTCAAACCAAAGTCTGCTGGACTCCAAAACTCATTTCTGTCTAATGTATCACATTGTCTCCCAAACAAAGGAAGAAGTCCAAGAATTTTAAGGGAAGTAACAACACACATGCTGAAAAAAGCCAATCAACAAATACTCACTCAGTCAAGGAAACTGCCACTCAAATTGTCAAGATTTTTAAAGATTTTTTTGTTTACTTGAGAGAGCGAGCGAGCACAAGTGTGGTAAGCAGTAGAGAGCAGACTCCTGATGAGCAAGGAGCCCAATGTGGGGCTCGATCCCAGGACCTTGGGATCATGATCTAAGCTGAAGGCAGACACTTAACCGACCGAGCCACCCAGGTGCACCTCAAATTGCCAAGATTTGGTTGAGCGCACACTTTCTACCAGGGCCTGGCACTAAGACTATCTTAAGATGCAATCTCCCTGACGCCACCTACTCACTCGTACCTCCCCCTTACTACTCCCCCTTCCCCTTGGCCTCCACCATCTCATTCTTTGTTTCTCTCCCCATCCTTTCATATACCTGCTTTGTTCCAAAAATGATTTGAGACTGTTTGAAAAATGGACAATTTGAGTTAAAATGTAAAATCATAGAATTAAAGCAGGTAGGAAAAGAAGTTAAAGCTGGAGCCATCACTGGTAAAAAAAAAAAAAAAAAAAACAAACACCTACCCTAAAGTTCTGTGGACTCCTAGAGGTGGACCATACTGCCTACATGAGCTTTTCAGCCACCGAGGCGAAGAGACAGATGAGCAACTCTACAAATCAGGGTCCACGAGACAACTGCTTTGGAGCACCGACAACTAAGAACATATTCTTCCCTGAGACTTTAATCATTTACTCAACAAATGTGTTTTTAAATATCTACCAGATGTCAAGGCCTAGTGATATGACCGTAAAAAACAAAGCCCACTGAGTGCTTGAGTATCGTAAGCTACAGTCTGTCTACTAACTAGCATTCATGACACTGAATGCCTCAGAATGTCTCTCTTGAAAAACTAAGAATCTACTCTATTTCTACTCTTGCCAGAATCCCTCTAGCTGTTTTAATTGGTCACACCAATGTTCCAGCTGATGAGGATAATATCCTAACTGGTCGTCCTAAAGTTCCAATAGCCCTTCCAATTGGTCATGCTGGGGTTCCAATTCGTCATACTAACATTCCACGTGCACATTCCAGTTATTAGCTATTATGCTCAAGTCTATCTGTTAGCAGATGCCTCTACCTTTCATTACCGTCACGCCTCATCCTGGTCGTCAGTAATTACTGTCCTACTTCCTGAGTTCAAAACCGGCCTTGCACAAGCTCATCCCAGTCTAGATCCACCTCGCATCTCCAGGCTCACATGGCCTCCAGCCACTAGTACATGCTATATACTCTATCATATGTGTCCTAAGATGGTTTAACTACCCTATTGTTCTTTCTCCCTCCAGCATAAACTGAATCCTGACTTTGACATCCTATGCCCTAACTTGCCAGTCATCTCAAGCTCAGTCCACTCTGCTCCAACAAACCAACTTACTGGACAATTTCTCCCTGTTTCTAGACCACTACTGTCCTTACTGACCATCTACACCTGCCATCCTCTTCTAAGGCAGCACCATTCGGTTACAGCAACTTCTCCCAGACATCCAGAACCCAAGACAGTCTCCCATTTTCCTCAGGGCTTTTGTGTTTTTTGATCAACAGTTTCTCTACCTAGTTTGGGCACATTCCATTTCCTCTGTAACTTTCAACATCCTTGTTCCTTTCTTGTGAGTCTTCCCATATCCACTTTGGCTTCAGCTTTCTTGACCGCAATGCCAATGGGCTTTGCTTCCGCTTTGCCTCAGTTTCTCACCAGGATCATCACAACTTGGCCCTCGCCTTTGTCTAGAACGCATTTGTTCTGCTTCTAAAATCTTCAGCTCTGAAATGGTCTCCTTTGGCCACAGTCTACTGACCTTTAAATTTGCCCAATTAGTAACTTGAATAATCTTTAATTTCTTCTGTGGGCACTATTTTATCAACTTCCCTTAAATAATATTTGCCTCCTTATCCATTCCACAGCTTGAGGTCATTTCAACTGTATCACATCTGCACCAGAAAATTCCTATCCAGCTCATCCCTGCCCCCAGACCTGAAGTGCATTTGCTTTACCAGAGCCCAGTCCATGCCAAACCTCAAAGTCTTTTGTCTATCTTTCTAGTCTCCATGGCCTGGAAACTGCTGCTAAATGACACTTAACGATGCCAGCTGGTTTCCATACAAAGTTATGCTATCTAATGATAGCTGATCTTCAAGACCACCTGGCACCCTTGCATTTGTCTCTGGTTGGTTCGTCCAAATCTTTCCCATTCTCCTCCAGCCACAAATCCCACTGTTTCTCCCTCTTCTCAAATAACCTCTCCTGTTTAGTGAAAAGATATTTAAAAATAATCTGATCATTTGTTGAATTTATATCCTTTCTATTTCAAAGTTTCCCAGAAACATCTCTTATTCAAATCTCTTAAATCCACGCTTAGAGCAAGCAAGCCCACGTTTCATGTTGAGTTCTTTCACTTTTAAGAACCACTCTGAAGCCCAGTAAGTTTCCAGGTTGCACATAAAAAGCATATGTTCAAAGACACAATGATTCTGGAGTTTGCCCTGGAATTGTCCCATCTCACCCACCTTCCTGTTGCTGACTATCTCTTGTTCTCCAGACTTCATGCCATCTCCACACAGCTTGATGTCCAAGGCTTTCAAGTTACCTCCCTGGTCAGTCATTAGTGTTCGGCTGTGATCTCAGAGTCCTGGTCCGGTTTCTCCCTCTGAAGGACGCCTACTCACCTGGTCCTACGCTCTCCCTCACCTCTGCCCTGCCTGTGAGGAAGTTCCCACCCAGTCTGTGCTACACTAGGGTAGGACTATTAATCATCCACTCTGACAGGCATTTAATCTCTTTCACCATCAGCTCCCATTCCTCAGGCTATAAACATGATCAAATTTCTGACATTCGAAAGAACTTTCCCTCTTAACCTTGCCTTCCCCTGAAGCAACCACCATCAACTCCCTTCTGCTCTCGCTAGCCAAATGCATGCTCTCTGTGCACTGTTGGTATGAATGTGCTCTCTCTCCAATCCCTCCCTCACCCCTTCACAGCCAAGCTCTAAAAGAATAATCTACCCTTGCTGCCTCTTCTTCCTCACTTTCCCGTCATTTCTCCACAAGATGTCTGCATTCCTGCAACCCAGCTTTTGCCTTCACCAGGTAGCGCACAGAAACAGATCTGGTTCTGGGGACCAATGTCCAAACTTTCAGATACAACCTCTACTTCTCAGCTTTCAACCGTTGATTCTTTACCCACTTAACAGTCTAAGATACTACTTTCCTTCTCATCCTTCCGGTTTTCCTGATCTTTCTTTTTCTCTTCTGTCTCCTTTGCTAGCTGCTTTTACTCAGTTTGTGCCTTAAGAGAAAGGCTGTTGGATCCCTATCTCTCATCCTGAAGACTAGGGTTATCTCTGGATCCAGCCTTTTTGTCTGGAGCACCAAGGCAAGGCTTGGTCCCTGCTCGGATCTACAGGGTGGATCTGGCTGGGAATCTCTTGGAATCATGCAGTTACCATAATGTGGGGGAGAGGTAAAATGTGGGGAAGCAGGGAGCTGGAGATAAGGGGGATAGGTTTCATAAGCTGCATTAGCTTCTGCTCTCCTAATTATTTTAAGGTTGCCTATGGAGAGAGTGCAAACAAAGAGGAGGGGGTGGTATGTGAGGCAGGTGGTGTTTGTTACTATGAAGCATCACAGAACTAGGTCATGAAACTTTCAGAAAAAAACCCCAATGAACAAAAGTATCACTCACCCCTCTCGCTTCACCACTACCAGTAACCTCCTCCAGAAGGGCAAATACATCTCCTTTCCCAGAGATGGGAATAAAAGCTTACTTCTCAGAAAGAAACGTCATTTCCTTTTTCCAAAGCTCAGTTTGAGACTGGAGCTGATAAAAAGAAGTGGCCTTTCAATTTATTCTCTCCTTAAAGGGCCACATCTTGAAGCAATTACTTCCATCTTTAAGTGTGGAACTTGACCCAGGGAGTTACTGACCAATGACAGAGGACTGGAGCCAGACCTGCAATCTGAAACCAGAATGAAAGATTGGGCCATGGAAAGACATGAAAGGAAACATGTGTCCCTTTGCCCTTTGAAGTAAGAGGCCTAGGCCATGCCAAAAAGCTGCTTTTGTGAATAACACTGCTGAGAAGTGCCTGTAGTCAACCCAGGTTCGAGTCCAGACTCAGTCCCCACTAATGAAACCATCCCTCTGAACCTCAGTCCCCTTACCCCGTGAAAGGAGGGTAAAGCACTTACTTCATGCTGTGGTATGAAAACGTGACATCAAAGATAAACTGGAGGGAAACAGTTATTTCTGCCTCAGAAATCTCCCAGGGGGGCGGGTTTAGGGAATAACTGGCAAATCCCTATTTTCTTCACTCATGCCTCAAGTGTCCTACCTCCTGAGACAGATCTGTGCTTTCACAGGATCATGTACAGAGCTCTGTTTAATATTCTTTGTGAGACAGAAATACCTCCTTAAAGGTGCTCTTGGGAAATTAGTCAGGTGCTGACAACACTTGGAGTTTACATGCCTGGACCCATTATCCCACACTCAACTCAAGGGTAGGAACTGGGTATTCTGGGCCCCAAATCCCCATACTCAATATCTTAAAACTGGTGATTTGTGAGATAGCTCTTTTTTTTCTTTTTTTAAGATCTTATTTATTTATTTGACAGAGCAAGAGATCACAAGCAGGCAGAGAGGCAGCCAGAGAAAGAGGGGGGAGCAGGCTCCCTGCTGAGCAGAGAGCCCAAGATGGGGCTCGATCCCAGGACCCCGGGATCATGACCTGAGCTGAAGGTAGAGGCTTTAACCCACTGAGCCACCCAGGCACCCAAGATAGCTCTGTTTTTAACGAAACTGAAATAACCATACTCCACTTCTAAGAGGTGAGCAATGTAGAGCCCATATTGTCATCCCTGTTCTCCATACATAAGAACACAGGTTTGACGACTTTCCCAGATCAACAGCAAGAGGTGAATCTATAGAAAGTCATGTCCGCTGACTCCAAATGCCAAAATCTGTTTCTCCACACCTCACCTAAATGGCAGCCAAGACACTGAGGTTGTCTAAAACCTGGGACCCCAGGTCAGGTGGGAGGACTGAAATTGAGGCTGGTGTCCTTTAAATTACCCCAAAGCAGGAGTGTGTCCTCACAAGGAGGTCTGCATCCTTTCTTCCTGCCCATGTGGCTCCCCTAGCCTGTTTCCTTTTTGACACTGATCCTCTTTTTTGCTCGACACGGACTATGTCTGTAAATGGCTAGCCCCTAGAAAGCACTCCATTTCACTGCCAGCTCTGTGTAAAGTCTTTTAACCACTACATTGCATCAGCTTCTTCCTTAAGGTCATCATCCTCTGGAGAAAGGTCAGAGGCTGAGGAGTGTGCTGGGCAGGACTCTAGAGGCCACTTTAGAAAAAGCCACCAGGGACCTCAGCGCATCAGCAGGCCATGGAGAACCTTCCCTGTAACACAGATTTTGTTGCTGGCCTGAGCTAGTTATGACAAGGAGGCTGCTGCTTCATGACTGTGTTCCTGGGGTGCTAATTCTGGAAAGCCCAGGGTGCAGCCCTCAGAGATGCTGCTAGGCAATGCCTTGCTCTGCTTAGGAAAGAGAAGGCGAAGGTCAGCCCCTAGGCCCAGACTACCCAGACCTGGGAAAACAAATCCAGTCTGTGGTCTCTCTAAGACCCATTTATAGATTTCTTGGAAAATGACTCTTTCTAATGGAGAAGGTTCCCTGGGAAATTCATACCTGTTCAGTGAGTCTGAGACCATACCTGAGTAAGTGCTTCCAAGAGGCAGTCCCCAAAGATGCTCACAGCTGCACCCTGAATCTTGCAGAGGGCTGCAGACAAGGATTTGTCCTCAGATGGGTCCATCATCTATGTGCTGCTCACATGGACCAGCCCTGGTTTGGTCTGTCTAACCCCAAGGTCTTCACGTTCCCTCCCTCTGGAGACCAGATGGATTAATGCGTAGAAACAGACAGATGGCAACCAGAGATCAGCACCCAACAGGGGTGGGTGGAGGAGTGTGCGGCTCACAAGTTGGATGAGGTGCTAACTCTCTCCTGGCTTGGGCTCCTGGAGGGAGGGGAACAAACAGCTGTGGGGAGACGTGGCTTGGTGGGGTTGCTGGAGCCTACGTGAGTAAGCACAGGGCTGGGGCTATGGTGGTTGGGTTTGGGTTCTGAAAGTCCCACAAGCGCTCTAGCCAGTAGAGAGGGTGGAGTCTAGAGCAGGGGTTGCCGATTAGAAGTCCGTGGGCCCGGCTTGGCCTGTGGGTATGCGGGATGTGGTTCACATGTAGGGTTTTTTTTGCCCCCATTTAAATTAGTTGCCAGTGTTTTTAAAATAGAAAATTTTTATCTTTAAATCTGGATTTCCAGGGAAGCTTGGGTGGCTCAGTAGGTTAAGCCGCTGCCTTCGGTTCAGGTCATGATCCCAGGATCCTGGGAGCAACTGAGTCCTGCATCAGGCTTCTTGCTCATCATGGAGTCTACTTCTCTCTCTGCCTCTGCCTGCCCCTCTGTCTGCTTGTGCGCACGCGCGCGCTCTCTCTCTCTCTCTCTCTCTCTGACAAATAAGTAAATAAATAAATAAAATCTTAAAAAAAAATCTGGATTCCCAGCCTTTTGTGAAAAATGAGAATATCTAACAGCACTGGGCCTACATGGGCAGTCAGCTCCAAGCAAGTAGCGGCTGCCTCCTGCAGACAAGGCCACTCCGTGCACTGGAGAAGTGTGACCAGGAACAGAGTCCCCAAGGGTGTCAGTGTCAATAGGCAGTTCAGAAGGCCCCACACTGACTGAGAAAGGACTTTGTTCAGAGCCCTTTGGGCCGTGGAGCAAGAGGCTGGGCTTGACTCAGGGCAGGAACAATCTCTGAGGGCTGGCAAAAAGAGGCAACTGTTTGCCTCCCTTCTCTGCCTTGGGGCTGGGAGTCCTTCCCGTCCCTATCACCAGAAGCCAAGAGCTCTAGTCCAGGATCTGCCCGCCCCCAGTACCTAGGACACATGTGTAATGGGGTCCCAGCCATCCACGGCTCTGCCTCAGCACTGGGGAGAGTTAGGTGCCTTTTCAAAGAGCACCAAGCATATCTCAGGAAAGGGTCAGCATGTGCAGCAGAATGTTCAACAGGGGATTTGGAATGGAGAACTCAAACATCTCCAGCCCAGGTGCCACCAAGCCCAGCAGACACATGAGTGGGAGCTGAGGCTTAAATGGGTCCTACGACCAGAACCCAGAATGTGCCAGAAGTGAGTGTTCCACACTCACTTCCTTGAAAGATGGAAAGAACACAGGGAAAGTGATAAGCATAAAAATAACTTGGTTTAGGGGCCCCTGGGTGGCTCAGTTGGTTAAGCGTCTGCCTTCAGCTCAGGTCATGATCCCAGGGTCCTGGGATCGAGCCCCATATAGGGGCTCTCTGCTCAGTGGGGAGTCTGCTTCTCCTTCTCCCTCTGCCCCTCCCCTCTGCTTGTGTGTGCACACGCATGCTCTCTCTCTCTCAAGTAAATAAATAAAATTAAAAAAATAATAATAACTTTGGTTAGTTCGGGAAGATCTTTAAAGCTGAGAGGTGACAAATAAGACCTACCAGACTTCAAAATTTACCGGGCCACAACATCCAGCTCTGGCACACACAAACCCCATGCCTGGAACCTCACTCATAACACAAAAAAGATTTAGAATAAACAAGAAATCAAAGGTATCTGAGCTTAAGACTTTTTCAAAAGTCTAAAATCCAGTCTGTGGGCTGATGCTTAGAAGGACAAGATAGCCTGCCCAGGCGGTGCTGGGACTAACACCAGGCCCCCTGGCACAGAGACACTGACAAGGGGGCAGAATCTCAAAGAGCAGCCAGGACAGGTGGTCAGGTAGTACGGGCACCACACGCAGCCGTTCTCTGACCCCTGACTACGTGGCTACCCACCAGGCACTGCCTTCCTGAAACATCAACCTTCTGACATCTTCCTGGCACGTTTGCCTTCCACATTCAAATCTTCTTGGCCTCTGCCTGGGGTTCTGTAACACTCTATCACCCATCTCCCTCATCCCCATCTCAAATCCACAGCTTGCACGGCCTTGACAATCTAGCGGGCTCTCCCATCACTCTTTTTGAAAATGCTCTCCTGCCATTAGAGATCTTTCCATCAGGCTGTTTTCTTTCCTGGCCTTCAAAAGAAAGATACTGCTTGAAAAAATAAACTCAATTCAACACCTACTGAGATTGAGATTTTCAGGGAATAGGATGAGCAAGAGAAATGCATGCAATTTAAATAGAAAAATCAGGGGGCGCCTGGGTGGCTCAGAGGGTTAAGCCTCTGCCTTTGGCTCAGGTCATGATCTCAGGGTCTTGGGGTTGAGCCCTGAAATCTGGCTCTCTGCTCAACGGGGCGCCTGCTTCCCCCTCTCTCTCTGCCTGCCTCTCTGCCTACTTGCGATCTCTCTATGTCAAATAAATAAATAAAATCTTAAGAAAAAAAAAGAAAAATCAAACAGAGCCAAGAATGTGGTAACTTATTAATCAGAGTTGAAAAGAAAGCAAACTTGAGAGCAAACAGCTTCTGAGTTGTTGGAACTATTTTTTTTTAAGACATCTGCATAGAAATACTAACTTTTCTTAAAAAGTTCTTCAAATGCACTCAAAACTAAGAAATACATGGGAACCAAAACATTTATCCTAAGACCAAATGTCAAACTCAAAGCCTGTGTTCATTATCATTCAACCAAGAAAAGACTTGAACGCTGACCGTGACAATAAAAAATGTTAAGAGCTTTGGGGGAAAGATTGAAAGCAGTTATCTGACTGAACCCATTCATGTTAAGGGACTGTCATTCTTTAAATAATTAGTGAGCACCTTCTATGTGCCAAGTACTACAACAGGAGTTACAAAGCATAAACCATGACTGAAGTTTATGTGTCTATTTCCCAAAATAACTGAAAATGCAAGAATGATTCAAGGACATTAGACTGATCACCTTGATAACTCTCACGAAATTTCTAATTAGCTTCTCAACAGTTTCTGAAGAGACTGAATAAAAATTCAACACCCCTTCCTAAAAACAGCAACTCATCATTTACAATAGGGTAAAACTACTTGAGAGTAGAAAAACGATTATCATACTTTGAGCTAAAAAAAAAAGCTTCTAAGTCATAGTAAAGAAAATACACAGCAAGATTTAAAAATGGAAAAAACTTCACACTGATGGGAAGCCTAACAAAATCAGAGGACTAAACTCTATCTGTGGTGTGAACAGGGCTTTGTAAATTATACACACATCTGATGACAACAAGGACCAAAAGGAAACAAGGCACTGAAGAGATTTATTTGAATGGTATGAGAACAGGTAAATTTGTCATTTTGATAACCATTAGATAACATTAACATATTCTTTATGAATTAAGTCCTATCAAAGAAGATTACACAGAGTGGGAGGGCAAGAGTGAGATGGGAAGAGGCAGGAGAAAAGCTAATGGGGGGGGCCCTGGGTGGCTCAGTTGGTTGGGCATCTGCCTTAGGCTCAGGTCATCACGGCCCCAGGGGCCTGGGATCCAGCCATGCATCCTTCTGCTCAGCAGGAAGCCCACTTCTCTCTCTCCCTGCCTTCTGCTTGTGCTCTCTTTCTCCATCTCCCTCTCTCTCTCCAATAAATAAAACAAAACCTTAAAAGGAAAAAAAAAATCGAACTGCCTTTCTAAAATCCCAGATGCCACCCACTGTGAAGCTGTGCCTTGAGAAGAGAAGGGTGACTTTGCCCCTGAACCTGAACCCCGGGAGAAAGTGCCACCTGGGAATCTGTCTAACCTGCCCAACAGGTTATTCCTCTCAGGCCAGTCCTTCCCGCCCTCTCCTCCCCTGCAACTCTCAGTTCCTGGCTGGTTTCACCTGCTGTATAAACACCGCACATGAAGCAGCCCAGCCCACCTCCAGGCAGGATGGGGAAGTAAGCAGTGAGCGCGGTGACCTGGACACAGAAAGGGACTTTACCACAGGAGCTGCTTTAGAACCTGAGGCATGCGCATGCGCCCCCGTCCTTCCCCACCCCCGCCCCCTCACCTGCTGAAGCATCTCTTCAGCGGCATTGAGTTTCACCTGGTGTCCTTCCAGACACACTTCCAGGTCCCGGATCTTCTCTCCTTGGGCTTCCACTTGGTCTGTGAGGACACTCACCTGTCCCAAGAAATAAAGCAATGCTGGAGGAGCAGAGACGGCTCACCTGGGGCTGTGAGACCAGGCTGCCGATCCTTACGTAAAGATGACTTTCCTTTTTGGCAGGCGGCGCGTCACGGGTGGAGGAGTGAGGGTTCTGGATGAAGAAAACTCCAGCTGCCTTCCTACCTCGCCAGTGCTTCACTGACGCTGCCGCGTTTCCCTGCTCTTGAGGCACTCGAGAGAGAAACACCCGGCGGTCACGGCCACACGCTGCCTCCGGGCTGGCCTCCTGCTCCCTAGCCCGCTCACCGAGCTCACTCAGTCTGGACCTCCAGGCATATCCCGGCTGGCCTGCCAGGGCTCCTGCCACCTCACGTGGAAGGGCAAGCCAAGCTCCTGGGGAGACTAGCCAATGACCTTCCCTCTCTCTTCAGGGTGTGATGACTGCTCACCTATCAGGCGGGGCTTCTGAAGCAATTAAGGAATGTGGGATGTAAAGGGCATGTATTAGCACTGACAGAACTTGGCTCCGGGGAGGTGTTTGTGCCTCACAGGCCAAAACCTGACTCTAAGTCATAACACACACCAGCCCCACGGCACATACAGCGGCAGGAAAGTCCTCCACCTAAAAAGTCACGGAGAAAATCTATTGGAATTAATAAAAATCCACTTATATTGGTCACTGAAGTTATGCCCTCAATACATACCTCGAGGATTTCCATAGCGGGCTCTCATAGCAAACCGCTCCAGGATCCTACTCTTTATTAAAAAGGCGCCTCAGAGCAGGAAGATGAAGAAAGAGAATGAGTGGCTTCCCCAAACAGAGAAATCAATGACCGGTAAACTGAGATCCTTTGACACTTCGGGTTTTTAACCAGTGGTGGAGTCGTGGCCATTTACATATAGATTATCCTAAATCTAAATCCTAAATCTAAAGCGATTTCTCAGTCTGTAATGATAGCCGGAGTGTGAAGGAGTTAGTATGAACTCACTTCTGTTTGAACAGACTATCAATCATAAAGCTCACTTTACAGGGAAAAAAATCTACTAATGCCACTTTAAGCCTTTCATTTTCATATTTCCACATGATTAAAGAATGACTGGAACATATTCCTGAAGTTGGTAAGTAGTGTGCTAATATTCCACATACAGTCCCCCAAACGGGCACCTTTTGTCAGTTTGGGCCCATGTGAAACACAAACCTCTGTGGTGGAGTGTTCCATTCTCGCGACCCAACGCTATCAGCACCTGGCCTTTTTAAACTACCAACCCTACCTTCAAAAGGGTACGGATTCTTTGGGGTGGCCTTTCAAATCTCCCTGGGTTCCAGAGTTTCTGTTTGCGAGGGATGTGTGATGGTTAATCGGATTATGAGGATTAACACATACTGTCCGCACCACACCTCGGAGTCCTGCGCTGGGGTTACCCGGAGGAATGACCCGAGGTCTCCTGTGCTCCACAGCATGTAGAGCTCGGCTGTGCGTGACTCAGGATATACAGGGCTAGTGTCCTCACAAACTGAATACTCAGAAGGACTATGGAGAGGCCCAGAAAACTGGAACAAATGTATAAAGATCCTAGCATGTGACCTTTACTCAATAAAAGGAAATACGTTTTGAGTCCCTACTACATGCTAGCCATAATTTTAGGCATTGGAGGGAATATAGATGTGGTAAAAAAGGGAGGGGGTGAAAAGCCTTACCTGAAAAAATTACATTCTCATGAAGATAGAAAAGATTCTGGTTTTAGTACACATGCTGCTGAAGTGAGCACAGAAGATTTGGGGTTTCTTTTTAATTTACTCTGAAAACAAAGTATTTTGTTATGTGTGATTTGCCATGCTCCTCTACAAGTAGATCCAGGAAAAGATTCTGGACCAAGTGCTTCAATTAATTCATTCTGGCTAAGCTGCCTTGTAAATGAAGCAAGAGGTTCTACGAAGTTGAGGGGCCTAGCAGCTCCATGGGGGCCCACTACAAAACAGAGTGATCACCTAAGAGCAGCTCTGAAAGTCTGGTCACAAGCTCCTGGAACAGAAACTACAAGGATCCACCTCTGACTTCCATGATTAGCAGGTTCCCAATTGTGTTAGGACTGTTGCAATAAGGATTATCCAAGGAGTCAGGATGTTTTAAAACAAACAAACAAACAAACAAACAAACTGTGAATGTCAAAGAGAACATTATCACACAGGACTCCTTTATTAAATTAAATTCCTTTAAAAAGGAATGTGTTAGTTCCGCCACGAAGGTTCCCGTTTCAAAAGTCTGCGAGATCACCCTGTTTGCTGTAAAAATTTAAACCAGACACTCTGATTAATCATGTCATTGGGATGAACTTTCAAGTTATACACATCCCTCAAGATACATGCGATATAAGGTGCCATATAACCCAGCCCCTCCTACCTCTCTGAGGGCAGCTCCCCACCAGACTTCTTCACGGTCATCTCCAGCCACAAAGACCCTCGCTTGCTCCTTCCTACATACACACCAAGCACTGTCCTCGCTCAGGGTGTGCACTGGACAGACTACCTCCTCCGTCTGGAATGTGCTTCTCCAGGCATCTGCAAGGCTCCCTCCCTAGCCTCCTTCAGGACTCCCCCTCTCAGGGAGGTCTTCTCTGACTACACAGTCCTCACCTTGCTTTCTTTTTCTCCATAGTATTTATCACTGCCAGAAACATTTTATGTATTGATTTATTATATATACTTGAACCCATACACATGTACATAGACACACACAGACACAGACACACAAGCTCTGTAAGAACAGGGAGCTGGTTTATTTTTGTCTCCACTGCAACCCTAGCACCTAAAACCAGTGTCCACCAAGGGGTGAGCACTCAAATCTTTTTTAATGAACAAATTACGGAGAAAAAAAATCCCCCAAAATGCAAAATTATGTAGTTGTATATTTGGTGTGAGCTTAATTTTTTAAAAATGGGGCAGAACAGGAAAAAAATGTCAAGGAAGAAAGGTCAAAATGTTAAAACTCTTTTTGACTTTCCCAAGTTCCTAAAATAATCATTTATTACTCTTAGATTCATAAAACGAAGTAGAAAGGTGGAATAGAAGGAAAAAAAGCCAAATATATGGCAGTCTCTTCATTCCAGTGCTCTAAGCTAAAGCCCACAGTCTGCAGAGGGTTCTAGAACCCTACCTGACCCCTGTCCTGTTTCACTACCACCCTTCAAAAGCTTTTTAATGAGCCAAGAATGGAACAGTCATCTTCTTATTCTTCAAATCAATAATCACAGTGTGTGACAGTGAACAAATGCTAGATTTACACATCTGAGAGGTAAGACAGTGGAGAACCCCTACCACAGAGACAAACCTCACATAAGAAGGCTCAATGTTCTATCCTGCCAGGGAACCTGAGTCTTCAGAACAGAAAATGTTCCTTGACTATATCTTTCTCCATAAAAAGTTTTGGAGTTCCTCTCTTTGAAGCAAGACAGTCTTCAAAGACTCATGAGCCCATGTTACTAGCCCCAGGGGACTTGGCCTCAAAGGGATCAGTCTGGATCCAGCCCCGATGATTTGGGCCTGATCCAGTCAGCATCCACCCTATGTCCGTATCACTCATGGCTGGTTTATTAGAGCCAGGAAGACACATCTTATCTCCCTTACAAGGCTTCTGGGCTCTTAGAGGACAGGGCCTCATTCATCAGCTTGGCCACAGAGCTCCCAGTGTATAGAAGAAGTGGGTGCTCAAACAGTACAAGATGAATAAATGAATGCATTCACAGCCCCAAGGCCAACTCCAGCTGAACTGTGGCTTCAGTTACTTTCTGCTTTGTTTCAGGAAGAGTCTTTTTAAAAACACACACTTTCAAAGAGAATAGATCCAACAGAAAAAACCTCTCGTGCCTCCCTCCCACTCAGGGTACGTACAGAGCTGGAGGTAACAAGATAAGCTGTTTCCCATGAAAGCGGACCCACCTGTAAAATGAGGGACTCCTTATCTCCTTCTAGACGTGCCAAGCGTTCCTGGTACGTTTCATTATTAGCAGCACCTTGGTGATTTACCTGGGACTAAAAGGGGGGAAAAAAAAAACTATGTACTTAAAAGGCTGGAAAAACATCTTCCCAGTTTCCAAATGAAGTATGCAATTTGCAGCTTCGCTGGCTGCATGTGCAAAACCACCCACCTAAACAGGAAACCACAGGATTTCAAAACTACTATGAGGAGGACCACTGATAGGTGCCTTGAATGCTGGCCACACCAGCCCCTGGATGACCTCACCCTTGGCCAGGAAGGCCTCGATGGAACTCTAGACCCAGTGGTACTGCACTTGACTGGGCATGTTGGGTTGCGTTGGGTGGAGGTGGAGGCCCAGCCCGCCAGAGGCCCCAACGGTGAGGAGTCGACTCTTCAAGGAGGCCCGGGAGCGGTACATTCGCCAAGGAACTATGTGGGAACCAGTCCCGCACAGATCTTGGTCTCTCCTGACTCCCACGCCAGAGTTTCCGGAGCCAAGGCTCTGTTCACAGCACGGAGGCCCGTCTGGAGCACCGTGGGGAACATGGAGGATGGGGGACCCAGCGGCAAGGCATGCCCTGTGCTTGCTTGTCTCAGCTCTAACACTGCAGGAAACGGTGAAAACATCTGAGAAGACCCCAAGTGACAGTCAGAGGGACCTCAAAGAGCTAACAGGAAATAAAATATCCAGAAGCTGGAAAACAGATGAGAGGGAGAAGCTGTGAACTGGCAGATGGTGGGGTTAAGGGGGGTGAAGCAGGATTTATAAAATGCTCTGAGCAAGAGATAGGAGGCTGCAGGCACTTTCTGGGTGTGTCTGACCTGGTTGCAGGCAGGGAGGAGGGAGAGAGGTGGCTGCCAATGGTCCTGAATTGACCTAATGCCATCCACACTCCTTCCATGCTTAATGGAAGGCCGAAACCCAGAGGCCCAGAGTAGGCCATTCAGGGGTTTGGCAACCTGAAAAAGCAGGTCTTATTGCTAAATGGGTAAGTGACAATCATCATAATCTGGGCTGGTCCAGAGGAGTAAATGCTCTGAGGTTTATGAGGCAGTATCTCCATTCCAAAGGCAAATCATAGTTGTGCAAAGGAGTGGGTTGGAGAAGAACCCAGGCACAGAGGCCTGGAGGTGGCCCCCTTCTGAGCCCATTTCCCTACATTCGGACCATCAGAATGCGCTTGCTAAGGGCACTCCTTCCTTCCCCTGTCCCACCCCTTCCCCAGTGCACACCAGGTAAGGGCAGGGGCAGAGCCAGTCCTAGTCCTGGGACAGAAATAGGGACTGAGAAACAGGCACCACATTCAAGGCCTGGCACGTCACTTGACAGAGAAGCACGTGCTGCTGGAGGTGCAGGGGGAGGGTTCCCGGGGGGCCAGTTCCCAGGGTGGCTGTGCCAGGCCACAGTGCTCACTGCCCTGGGCTCCAGCTGCTCTCTAGTCTGTGTCTTGTTCATTGTTATGGAAGCTCTTTCATACCATAGACAAAGGGCCTTCACAATCACAAATGACTTCTTTGTAAGGATGGCAGTTTATTGTTGTGACATTAATTCTGCTCCTCACACGGTCAAACTCCGATGAGCAAGCGAGGATGTAATTATCACCCATGTTTTCTCAGACCCTCAAAGGAGAGGAAAATAATTGCCAACAGCAGGTTAAGAGCTTCTCTGTGGAACAACTCACACGGTGATGAGAAAAGGATCCAGGCCCCCAGGGGAAGCCGTGCGTGTCCAGCCCCAGGACCACAGTCAGCAGGTGTAAGGGGCCGCCCAGCACTGCTGGCTGCCATTTCTCCGCGGATGGTCACAGAGAGAAGCCCAAAGGGAAGACTCCTGGCACAAGACTCCAGCAAGCCACCACATCGCTGTGCCTCAGGCAAATGGCACCCAGTACACGGCCCTCATATTATAGGTCTACCCGTACAGTCACCCGGAGACACAGCTATTTTTACTAACTGACCTCAAATCAAGTTGATGTCGTAAGCTCAGTTAATACACAAATGCATGCCATTAGAGTCTCTAACAGATGCTATACCGTAGTTTAAAAAAAAAAAAATCTGGATCTACTCTAGCAGCCAGCAGAAAAAGCAAAGCACAGTGAGTTACAAGATGCCAGATCAGTACGGTGAATAAAGCCAAAATGACGGCCTAGGAGAAATGTAACTATTCCTACAGAAATGACAGACTTCAAAGTTTTAAGAGAGAGACTCTATGCAGTGGGGTAGACATCCAACATCCATGATGCTAACATCACAGTAAACGGGGCCCAGCAGAACTCACTGCTTTCATGGGATGCCCTCTAAATAGATGAAAGGTTAACGGATCCTCTGGGCCAAAGGCACAAGAAATTCATCACAGAGCCATGAAGAGGATTATTTTAGAATTATCTTGTTGAATGCCAACACTCCTCTGAGTGTTGAAGGTGAGGATTTCATTAGGGGAGAAAAGGCACGTGGTTATGAAAATGTAATTCCAATGACTCTCAAACATGTTTAAAAAAGAGTTGAGACCCAGCTCAGTTTTGTTTTACTTTAAAAAGAGCTTTTGTTTGTCTAAGAATATACTGTATATCCCCTAACTGTAACAGTGAAATCACAATAGAAGGCTCAGATCAATTTGGAGATTGTACGTCTGGACCCCAAGTGATCCCCAGGTTTGGGAGTCTATGAAATTCTTATCCACGTTCTCTAGGAGGTAAATCAGTGATAGAGTGGCTGCCCAGCTCTCCACGCACGAGGTCAGACTGGGAGACCCATGCTGGCATTTCACCGAAGGAAGCCAGCCAAGTCAAATTCTGAAGGGTGCTACGTGCCGTATGTCTATTCCTCCACACTCTACATGGTAGGGAAATTTAAATGAGAATTCTACCCTGTTCTGCTCTTTTGAGGATGCTCATCCCACTGATGAATAAAAATAACCTCTTATTTATATTCAACTAATGAGGTTAGCCTCTAGGCCAGACCTAATAGATTACTGATGTACCAGGTAGAATATACATCTATCTGATGTTCTCTCCTGTTTTGATGGTTATTTCTACAGATGTGACAGAAGAAAAATGGATCTCCTCATTCAAATTTTCTATGGTCAGAGCTGTTCTTCCACCTATAACCAATGCCAGTTTACCTGATATATTGCGTGGGGCCAAGAGATACTGCGTGGAACCCAGGGATCTGTGTGCTCTGTGGAGATGGAATGGCCACTACAGATGAACTTTTCCATGTCCTCTTGCATCTTGACCAAAGAATTCCACAGTGGAAAAGCTCCCTCTCTCGTATCACAGAACTGAATGGATGGGGAGGCCTTCCTGTACATATGTTGTCAGTAATAGGGAAACTTCAGCCTAGATTACTGAAACCAAGCCACCTTTGCTTTTATCAAAGCTGGGTTCTCAAGAGTCTGGGCAATCCATTCTCTAAAACCCAGAACTCTTGAAGGCAAATAGAAGACACAGGCCATAACAGTCAGATCAAGATCTTCCCGAGGCCTTGGCAGTAATGTTTCTGTGAGTCCTCGGGAAGAGAGAAAACACAGCATCTTGACTCTTGTAAGGCAAGCCTGGCAGCTCCAGCAACTGACAGTCTAGTGCGGGGCTATTTTCTAAGCCTTTCTTAAGTGGAAAAGAAAGGCTTAGGATGGTGGAGCAGCCATCAGGGTGTTCTGTGGTTGGGGTCATGGAGTTGGTCATGAGAGTTAATCAGCCATGAGAGTTAATCAGCCTTAGTGAATAGGAGAGCCAGGAGAGGATGGAGGACTGTGTGTCCAGGAAGCAGAGTACGGACTAGCCAGATTCCAGCATGGGCAGTCTCTACAGAAAAGGCGGTCTGGGCCAAATAAAGACGCTAGCCTAATCTGGACTGAGTCCTGCCTCCACCTCTCCCACAGGTTGGTGAAGAAGAAGTTTACTCTTGGTAAGTTCCTCATGCACTGGGAGCTGACTGCCAGCAGACTCAAGAAATAAAGCAGGCTTTCTCTCTTTTGGGGGACACTGAATTTTAATTAGGGTTGAGATTATCCAGGGACATTTAAAGCCCCCAAAAGAACTATCATTAGTTGTAAAAACCAAACCAAACAAAAAGCCTCCAGACAATTTTCCCCTTGTTTTCTTGCTCAGGATGGGGGTGGGGGTGGGGTGTAGATGAAGACCAATACGAAGAACTCTTCTGAACCCTGGAATCTCCTGTCTGTCTGTCTGTCCAGAACGGACCGGATCATCACGTTTACTGCAACTACATGGCACAAGTGAGGGCTGCCACCTTCTTAGAGATACTCTCACCCCTCCCAGCCACCTGATCCCAGCATGGATGTGTGGATCCTTCCTCTGAAATTTTAAACTTGGGAATAGAAAATGGAAGTGGCTGTGTAGAAGGTTCTCAGGTTTGATCAGGTTTGTCATTAGCAATGTCCTCGTTCATGGGAAGACGTGGGTTTACAAGAAGACTCCACGAAGAAGCCAACATGCATAGAAACACAAACAAGAGCCAAGAAGGAGACCAGCGGCATTCTCACCTCTGGCTCATGTGGTCTCAAGGCAGCAAATGCATTTCTGCCCTTCCTGTTGGTTGCCTCTAATCTGCAGTGGTTCAAACCAAGTTTCTGCTGCCAGAATCCAAAATCCAAAATCCCTGGCCCATGCATTTATTTCAAAGGGCGATAAAGCAACCGAGCGAAACTTACTTCTTGGGCAACAAGAAAGAATTCCTGCTATCTGGAGAGAATACAGTTACCAAGTTACAAAGAAATTCTGCCTACTGTTGATTTTCTGAACTGGCAGCTGAAGAAAGAATGGTCAGTTCTGAGCCAACTGTAGTTAAAACCAGGATCCTCGTTGAGGGCCAAGAGGGATCTACTCTGTGGCACAGAGCGTGTCTGTATGGGATATACTGGGATAAAAATGGCACCCAGTCTCCTTCATGTGGGAAATGGAGGACTTCCTCTCCCCGACCTGTTAGCCTCCATGATTCTCCATGTAGAGCAAGAAGGTTAAGGCAGGGAATGTTACAAGATGCATGAAGCCCATGGGTATCCACTGGGCACGCATGGTGGGGGATGGTTGGGGGAGGAGATACAAAAATAAGTGAAAACACAACAATAAACAGGAAGGTTAAGGAGGGCTAAGAGGATGAATGGGAAATGAATAAATGAAGGGTGATAAGAACATGAAACTACCTAACCACCATTTAAGAAGCTATGTTGAAAGACGGACCTGTCTTACACAGCTGGACAAATGTGGAGTCTAGGAGTGGGAGGCCAAGAGCTGCAGGTCCCCTACACCCACCCTTTGCCCAGCTGGAATTCAAGGCAGGGGATCCCCAGAGACTGCGCTGTGGGGCTTCCATATGCAAATACAGAATTCCTACAGCTTCCTGCCACACAGGTAGGACATCTGCAGAAGGACAGCCAGGAATGGCTAGGAGGTAGGGCTACACTAACCATGTGTGATCTCAGCTAGAATCCCTCATTTTGGGCCTTCCCAGCTTTTAAATGGAGAAAATTCTACCTCACAGAGCAATCAATGCAGAGGGTCAGTTAGGTCATTAATCACAAAAATGTGTGGGAATACAAGTACAGAATGTTCTTTGTAGAGGGATGCGCTAGTATTTCCAGTTTCTGAATGATTGTGGAAATATGGAAATCATTTAAACGGCATTGTTTAAGCCAAAAGACCAAAGTACAGTTGGAAGCAGTTCCTCCCTTATACTGACAGTTTTAATTAACTCACTCTTTTTGTGCAAGAAAACAAAAAGGCAATGTTTTTGATCAGGACACCTATGAAGTATCTGTAAAGATCTGTACAAACATCCCAAGGAACAATAAACAAAATTATTTTTAGGCTGGGAGGGAAAAAAAATGCCTAAGTGACAACATAGAACCCACTGCTACCTAAGAGCTCTGGAATCATGCTTGTGGAGTAAACAGCAGAGGATGTGTTCATTTTTCCATTGTCCCAGAAAAGAAGCCCATGTTTTGAGTCAGATCTACAGGACCACATTTTTTCCTTCTTGGTGAGCATTTTATTAATGCTCTAAGTAGTATGTGCTACATACATCATAAACGAGCACAAGGAGAATTTCAAGAGCTAATTAATGGCCAATCATAAAACTCGAATTTTTTATTTCTGTTCCAATCTGGAAGTCAAGTCCAACTGAAGTTAAACATGAGCGTGTCAGCCACACCACCCCTGGCGGCTTCCTCAGAGCCATCACCCTCTGACCCTGGTGGCTGCTTAGATTCCATGATGCTTGCTCACTCTTGGCCTGGCCCCTCCATTGTAGCTTGGCCAAGGGATAGCCATGTTAGGTCTCTGCGGAGTTCTGGATGGAGTGCTTAATGCCAAGGCCAGGAGCCATGCAGAAACCCCAGGAGGGTTCATCCACAGTCTGGCTAGCCTCTGCCCTCCACGCATGCTCTTGTCCACTCTCGGGGACATGGGGTGGGCCACTTCGGCAGCATTCCCCTGTCCAGTACAAGCTAGAGGACTCTCCTGTCAGCACCTCACTTCTCTGAACATAGGGAAAGGCCTGGTTCCAGAAGAGTCAAGAGAGGCAGACAAGAGGTCACATGGGGGTATCATTTGGTATGCAAGCAGGGGGTGTGGGAAAGGCCCAAGGCAATCGGCTCCCCAGTGTGACAGCTCTAGCCATCTTGGTGTTATTCGGAGCCAACAGCCACTTCTCAGAGCTGCTGCCTTGGGGTCCAAGACACATCTGCCCTCCCTTTTTTGATATCAAGATCTACAGTCTTCGCTAGGTAAAGTCCTATTTCCTTCCGCGCTTCTAAGAAGCTGTGAATTCCAGTTCCCTCAGGACCCTGGCCACAGCTCATATACTGTCCCAACCGGTCACATTTTATAGGAGGGTCCCTTGCTGGTAAATACGTGGAGATTTTGAACAATGAGCCAGGGTAAGCCTGGTTTTAGATAAGTCTTGGGATGGCTTCCCCTTCTTCAGTCATTAAAAACTTAGATGATGGGGACGCCTGGGTGGCTCAGTTGGTTAAGTGGCTGCCTTCGGCTCAGGTCATGATCCCAGCGTCCTGGGATCGAGTCCCACATCGGGCTCCTTCCTCGGCAGGGAGCCTGCTTCTCCCTCTGCCTCTGCCTGCCACTCTGTCTGCCTGTGCTCACTCTCTCTGACAAATAAATAAAATCTTAAAAAAAAAAAAACAACTTAGATGATGTGTGTTTTTAGGGGAAGAAGAAAACAAGAGAAAATGTGTAGTATTTCCAGGCTGCCTGGTCAAGGGGATTTTTATCAAATCCAGAAAACCAATTTCAAGTGAGCCATGGCTGCCAGGCATAGGGGAGATGTCACAGTCGCTAAGGCTAGACTTCAAGCTCAGAAGTACCACTCACATACCAAACTTCTTCGAAACGTGAACAATGCAGACCTTAAAAATAAGGGGAGCAGGGGCACCTGGGTGGCTCAGTGGGCTAAAGCCTCTGTCTTTGGCTCACATCATGATCCCTGGGTCCTGGGATCCAGCCCCACATTGGGCTCTCTGCTCGGCTGGGAGCCTGCTTCCCCTAATCTCTCTTTCTGCCTGCCTCTCTGCCTGCTTGTGATCTCTGTCTGTCAAATAAATAAATAATAAATAACTTAAAAAAAATAATAAGGGGACCAAAAAAAAATATATCAGTGACTCACGGAAGCTGTACTCAATCCCTGTTACATAGTTCAGGTTCTGTATCAGGGAACCAAGCAGTATGCGCAATGGTAGTGCTCATAAATAGAACAATCTCCCTACGTTTTTTGGTTTAGGGAGTTACAGGGTTTTCTGGCAGCGTTTATAAAAACAACTGTTCCCAGGACCCCGTTCCACCTTTTCTAGGCAAAGAATAGTCAAGCCAGTTTACTATCCTTGGCACAGAGTTGAAAGAAGTTTCTTCCAAATGCAGTATGAGTGGAGTGCAATCAGATCCTTAACCACTAGGAGTCCAACGAGAGAGATCTATCCTGACCCTGACCTCTTAGTTTCAATTACATATCAGAGTCGCTATATATTATATGTAAGTGTTGCTAGTAGAACTGTCAAATGATCTAAATGACCACCTTCAGAGGAAAGCAAAGCCAAGTTCGTAAGTGGTGAACAGTTTGGTTGACTAAAGTACACGTAATCACTTGTTCTTCCTTTATCTATTCAATGACTCAAATCTTCCTAAATACCTAGTAGGTGCTGCTCTGTGCTGAATAAATGATTCAAAAAGCTCTGCAGTCTGACCCTGAGATATGATAAATCCAGTCAGAGAATAAGCCAGCAGCGGTGGCACAGGAGAGGAGGAATCAGTTATACGCTCAGGGGAGAAGAGGCTTTATGGTGAACCAGCTTTGAAAGCTACAAGGGAATCTCCCAGGGAGAATGTAAGAACAATGTCTCTGGAAAGTCTTCCCAATACAGAAAGCTCATCCATAAAACCATGACAATCACTAGCCTTCAGACACTCTGGCTTCCCAGACTAACACAGAAAACAAAAGCTACCATGAGGACCATCACCGAGAAACTCTCCAGTCAAGGAGCTGGTGTGATGTACATGAAGGTTCCTAACATCCTAAGGAAGATCTGGAATGAAAGGAATGCATTTGGTTTACCAAGGTCTTGTTCCTAAATTATACCCTTGGATAAGCTTTGTCCCTGCTAAATTCTCCTGACAAGGTGGCTGGATCCGTAAGGAACCTACAGCGCTGGGCTGCAGGAGAACCGGTATCTGTAAGTGTGCTGGTATCTAGTGAAGGGAGGATATGAAAACCAGGAAGAGAGTACAAACAGGAGGTTCTCTGAGTGGCTCACTTTCCTCATCTTACCAATGCCAACAGACACACTGGCTCCTTGGTATTAAAAACATTTTCGGGGACAGAGGGGCAGCATTGGGTGCTGGGGTTGGAGTTGATAGGGTGCTGTGACTGGAGACATTAGAAGTAAATGCCCAGTGCCTCCTCCTGCTGAGGGGCCAGTAGTCAAATCGGCGTGAGAGAAAGATCCATTGGTGGAAAACATGGGATTAGGTGGAGGGCCAAAGTGAGGAACAGGTCCTTGGGCCACAAGAGTCCCAAATTGGAATGAATTCCATGGATAGGAAAGGTTGTTTGGGAACAGGAGGCAGGAAGAACATTCTAGAAGGAATGTGAGAGAGATCACGAGGGACAAAGCCAGGGCACAGTGGGGTTGGGAGCAGTCAGGAAAGAGCAGAGATGGTGAGTTTTCAGTCTACTCTCCCAAGATTCCTGATGGTGAAAGGCAGGCAAGTTATTATGCAGTGTGGAGGCAAGTAGAGGGTCAAAGACAGTCTTGATTTGTTTTTCCCTAAGAATGAAGGAAAAGCATGTTCTGCCAAGGATAGAGATGAGCAGGCAGGGTGGCGATTTAGAGGAATAAGAGGCAGCAGAACCAGACTGGGTCAGGAGGACAGGATCCTGAGACAGGCTTGGCCCATGAAACAGAAGTTGAAAATGTTGGCTGTGCACATAGTTACATTTTGTGGTGAAGGGGAGGGAAGAGGAGAGCTTCATCTATGGGTGGCATCACCTCCCACCACCCCTTCAGTGAAGTAGGTGGTGACATCAGTTGAGAAGGGAGCCTAAGGCTGGGGACAAATGGAAAGGTGTGAAAGGGCTGACACAGAGGACAGGAGAGAGAAGAACGCAGGGAGGAGTCCGGGATCCCCAAGCCCGGCTGCCAGCCTGCTACCAACGGCTGCATTGTTCTGCCTGTTCTGCCATGTCCACAAGCTATTTAGCAAATGGCTCTGCTATGATGTCATCTTGTTAAACCCTGCTGGGAAAGAGGCCTGGGGGCCTCTCCAAGAGGCTGACAGACAGGAGTCACAGGTGCCAGAGGTCAGAGATGGTGGAATTCTAGCTCCTCAATTACACTGAGGGACAGGATGCTTGGGCATGTTGGGTACATTGGCTAAAGACAGGAGGTACCTAGAGGAAACTGGAAACTGCTAGAACCCTTGAGTAGGCATACCTGCTGCTATCCTCCTCATGGTCTTGAAAACCTCTCCACCCAGAAGCACGGTGGGGCAAAGGATCCCAGTGGTGATCCTGCTCATCACTGCCATAACACATGCTTACAGTGCATTTTCTAAGCACTTTACATATATTGAATTATTTATCCATATTTTACTGTCAAGGAGATTTACTCCCAGGGGTTAAATAAATCATCCATGGTCACATGGAGCAGAGACATGAGCCTAAGGAGCTTGATCCGGGATCTGTGCTGTTAGCCAGTAGGAACGGCTTTCAGAGGCCGCTGCCTGTGTCTCCCCCTTGAACTGCAGCCCAACCTGAGTGCGAGGCAAGTCAAGGTCTGGAGCCAGGATGCCTGTGCACCTCTTTGTCCTCAAGGCTCTGCTGACCCAGGCTATCGGATCAACCATTTGAGTACCAGAGGACACAAAATAAAAGTCTCACATCCGCAGCTTGAGTTAATTCCACATTCTACTACAGAACCCAAGTTCACTGTATAGGGGATCCACAGTAATTCCTTTTTCTTTGCGACTTTGACGTGGAAGTTGGCTTAAACACTGAACGTGCTAGCAGCCAGCAAGAGTGTGAAGATGCTGATGGTGGTGGGATTTCTGTCCCTGGGAAAATAAGCTCAGCTCAGAGGGCAGTAGGTGGGCCCCACGGACCCTGCCTGGGGCTATTTTTAGAGACTCTTTCCTGACCATGGTGGGTTGGATCCAGTGATCTCAAAGCAGGGCAGGTGTGAGTCGCTTGTGAGTCAGTAAGGAACCAGACAACTGAGCGGCCAAGGCCTTCTGGATGCTTGCAGCAGATCACCTTGTCCCTGGGCTCTGTTCTGTTGGACAGGGAGCTGGAGAAGCAGCTCTGCTCAGCCTTCACCCGGTAGCCGCAGCCAAGCTGGCCAGAGCCAGAGGCTGCTGGGGCCTCTGGCTACTCCCCGTGGGCCAGGTCACAGCTGCCTCTTTCAGGTCTCCAGTTTGAGACCTCAACGGGGCATACAGCAAAGGGGGGACAACCAGAGGAAAGAATGGCATAGCACGTGCCGCTGGAGAGAACCCAACTGGTCCTGCCATTCTCCCTTCGGTTCCCACCTCCCTCACAATGGTCAGTAGCAGTTCATAGGTACAGCGATTCTAACAGGCATGGTCCTATGCAAAGCATTCTATAGATGTCAGCTAACCTGACTCACACTACACCTGTATGCAGCAGGCACTATACCCTCCTCATTTCAGAGATGAAGAAATCCAGGGCTGATCCCATAGCTAGTAAGTGTGGCAAAGCCAAGATTCCAGTGCAGGCCTTACTTCAAACCACATGTTCTTAATTACAATAGTACACAGTATCCCATCCCCCAAAGGTCACAGAACAATGTTCCCTTTTTCTGAGCCAATGCTTCCCTGCTACTCGGTGCCTCCTTGCCCACAGGCATCTCCCCCCGTTGTCCCCAAATTCAAAGACTTGGCCCTGCTCTGAGACCCTGCCCTCCCAGGCTGGTCTTAAGTGCAAGGGCTTCTAGCTTGTACACCACATCACCCCTCATCCATCTCTTCTAGAGTCTCCCCTTCTGCATGGGAAAATGAAGGAGATAGTCTTTGCATCTTCAAAACCCTGGGCCAAGGGAAACCCACTCTCCAAGCCACTTCGGCTGGAGGACGAGCGGGAGAAGGGAGGTATGAGCCCGGCAGATGGGAAGTACTAAAGACCCGCAGCCAAGGAGCCCATGGCAGGGATGGCGTCAGCAGAGGACTGTTGGCAAAGGAGAGCCTTGATGGAGTCAGATGAAGTGGGTGGCAACAAGGCTGACATCGGGCATGAGCTCAGAAAATGGAGGGAGTTCACACCAGAGCTCAGAGTAGATAGAAAGGATAAGATTCAAAAGGTAAGTTGAGGGCACCTGGGTGACTCAGTTGGTTAATCGACTGCCTTCAGCTAAGGTCATGATCCCAGAGTCCCAGGATTGAGTCCTATATTGGGCTCCCAGCTCCGCAGGGAGTTTGCTTCTCCCTCTGATCTTCTACCCTCTCATGCTCTTACTTGCTCTCTCTCAAATAAATAAATATATTTTTTAAAAAGGTAAGTTGAGGCTGGGTTGCAAAAACTCTCAAAGGTCAAGCAGGCAGCTGATCTTGGGCTTTCATTCCCAAACTACAGGCAAGTCCTGGAGGCTTAGGACCAGGATCATAGGATAAAGGGATTTTTCTAAGAGGATTTAAAAGAGAAGAATCTGGCAGTAGTGTTTCAGGTACAGATACTCTATTATTCTTCCTAGGTCATACCCAATACTTTGTGCTTTGTTTCTAATGATCTTTAACATTCTAAAAGTAGAAGAAAACTATCTTTTTTGCTAGGAGTCATCCCAGTGGTTTCTGAGGTCTCCTTGCTTTGAGCATCCCTTATCCGACTTGCATTGTGCACAGGAGCCAGTGTGGCCAGCCTGGGTCTCAGGACAAGCTGCCCGCCTATATCGCAGCACGTGAGGAATCAGTTCCTCTACAGACAGAACTTGCGCACGAGGTGTGGAGTTCGAGCCAGTGGGACGTGGCACCGATGGTCCCACGTGCATCACAGCTGGAAGACCTCCTGATTTAAAAGCTTCATTTGGAGCTAAGAAAACAGACTCAGTGATGGGAAGTGCACTTCTCACCTGTTTTCCCCCAGACTCTCCTGTGAAGGTTTTCGGATGCTTGAGACAATGAACACAAACCTTTGCCAAAATGTCCGGTCCCCTCAGCGTGCTCTCTGTTGGCCACAGTGCCCCCATCCGAAAGCTGGGCAGGGGCTGAGCACAGACAGGATTTCTGCTGGGTTCTAAACCAATAGTTTTCTACATATTTGGCAAAAGAAAGGAGGAAGGAGAACTGGACTGGGAGACAGAAAGCACGGTCCAAGGCCAGGCTGCACCACGAGGAGCATGAGGTCCTCATCTTCTCCCGGGCTTTGTTAAATGAAGGGTTAATCTCGCCAGTGGCTCCTGGTGAGTCCCCAAAGCTCTAGTTTTGTTCAGCTGCCTTACTTTCACCACACGCTTGCCATATACCACATCACAGTGAGAGTAATTTTCTTAAAATACAAACTGGATGCCCCCATGTGTGCCAGGTCACTCCCAGGCCACAAGTACCCCATCACGGAGCTTACCCGCTCCGGCTTTCTCTCAGTCTTAAAGCTTGCCCAACTCCCTCCTGCTTTAGGACCTTTATACACTCTGGCCTCTTTGCCTGGAATGTTCTTCCCCCCACTTTCCACCTGACTTGCTCCTACTCTTCAAGTCTCGGTGAAGTTCCTTGCTCGGAGGGCTCCCTGCCCGCTCCTCCTCACTCCTTCCTCCTCCTTGATGGTGCCTAATAACAGCTCCCTCTCTCTCTGCACTTAAGTTGTAACTTCAGCTTTGTCTGCTGGGACGGTAACCTCAGCCTGCCACATCGGACGGCGGCTCCCTAAGAGCAGAGACGGATTCCACTTTGCTCGCCCAGTACCCCCGTCTCTATAAATATTTGCTCAACGCGCACCGCGGAGCGTGCACACAAAAGCCAGCATCCCCTCGTCTAGAGGTGGCAATCAGGGGCCTTCGGAGCTGGATATGTCCTGTCCCTCCCCGGTCACAACGTCCAATCTCTTATCTGTCAGCTGTTTTGCCCTTCCTGCAGCTGAGAAACACTCAGCCTCCGTGTGAAAATAAAATGGACAACCATCTTGACCGGTTTAAAGATGACTGCAAAGGAGGAAAGAGCCCGAGTTCGGCGTGGACGGATGCTACTCAGCCCCAACATTCATTTCATTCATTCGTTCGTGGCTCACACCACACACTTGAGCTCATCCCCTAAAGAAAGGGCATAAACAACTTGCAACCCAAACCCCTGGCTTCAGAGCAGTCAGAAGAGAACTCCCCAGAAGCCTTCCTCCGGAAACACAGAAGCTGTCCTGGCTGACAGCAGCCAACGGTCGGCCTCGGACAACATCAGCGCAGAGACCTTCCCAGGTCTGAATCTGAGAGGCCGCAGCTTCCTCTCTGCGTCCTCAGACCCAAAGGCAGTGGGACACTTTGCTCTGGTCACAGCGTTTGGAGCCTCCAACTGTTTAAGCGCCCGAGTTAAACTAACGAACTTTCCTCACCCCTCCGTGCCTTTCTGAACAGAGGCTCATTCACCAGAACGTCAGTGGAGAAACAAAGACAGCTGACTGTTTTCTCCCCTAGTGCCTATAATTAGATTCTCATGGAGAACTTGGCCACCACAGGGCTTTGCTGGACAAATACTGCCCCCTGCCCCCCTACCCCCCAGCATCTCTCTAGCCCTTATCTCCTGGGAGACCCACTCACTCCAAAGGAGCCAGTCACTTACCCTCTTCAGCCACGCAAAATGCTTGTAAACATCAATGTCCCCATCCATGCTGGGCACCCATGTCAGCAGTTAGATTCCTTGGTGGAAAAAGCCCTTTTTCCTGGCTAGAGACCAAATTCTCTCCTCTTCCTTGCTTCTGCCCCCTCCCCCTCGGGACGTCAAGCTGTGTTCAAGTTTCCCCACTTCCCTGGCCCATGTCCTTCAGCCTTTCCCTAAACAGTTTCAGATACACAACGCCTCAGACCAGACCGTGCTGCTCCAGTGTCCTCCCCCTCCGCCCCCAGACACAAGCAGGCACCAGCTCTGGGATTCAGAGCCTGAGCAGCAATCAAACCTCGAAAAAAGGTAGGGGAAAAAGACAGACTTGGACAGGAGTTATAAACACACACACAGACACACACACACACACACACACACACACACACACACACGCATGAACATTTTTTTTTTGGTGATAATACCAGAGCCTGCCAGAGGGAAACAGTCCTGAAGAAAATTCCTCGTCTGGCTTCCCCTTTCTGCAGTGGCTGGAACTCATTACCGAGAGACCCCGATTTCCTGTCTCTGCTCCACTCTGCATTTACCCACAGGCTCCCAGCTGCTCTCGGTTTATTTGGGACTGGGGAGAAGACTAAAAATAAGTGCTGCTCTTGGAGGAGCTGCTGGTTCCCACACAACAGCCTGACCCCCACCCTGAAGCCCACGCCTACCCCTTTTCCAGGCGGGTGTCGGCCTGGGCCCTGAGGAAAGCCAGTTTTTTCCAAAAAAGAGCACACTCAGAACCAGCTCCGATCTGGGTGGCTGGCCCGCTGGGTGCCTGCTGTCTTTGGCGCTGGTGGCACTGTCTGCCAGGGGTGAACTGCTACTCCCCAGGAGACATTTGCCACTGAGGGAGTTTGGCCTGGGGGTTCTGTCAGCCCCCCTCACAGCCAGGCCTTCCTGGGGCACATTCAGCGCCAGGATGGGTACGGCTCCTGTTGAGCCCAAGGCAGGCCTTGCTGGCTATCCCCCACTCCAGCTTAGTTGCCTCAGAGGCCAAGGAAGGGGGAAGGAGAGGCCCCCTCAAGTGGGTGCCCATGAGATGTAGGGAGGGCTCTGGGGAGGAGCCCTGGGAAGGCAGGGGCTGGTGGAGATGGGGAATTGTGTCTGTTTTCCTGGGCTGGCCTTCCAGGGTGGTCTCCCCATCCCTGCCTGCCCCTCCTCCCCCACAAGGCTGCCCTTCACCTCCACTCACCCCCACTCCTCTGAGAGCTTCCCTAAACACAGCTTTTCTCCCTGGCCTGGCCCTTAACGTGCAGCCTTTGGCTAGAGTGATTATGAAAGTGATCATTGATGTGGGTACGGCGGGAACTGTGGTTACACACAAGGCCTCTGAGCTCTGCTGCCGTCAGTGACTTGCAGATGTACATCTTGTGATGGTGGGGGCCTTCCCGGTGCCCTTAGGGGGTCCCTGGGGTGCGGGGTGGTCCTGCAATGCTAGCCTGAAGAGAAGGCTCTACTGGGTATTGCTATGCCCCTTAGCACGGCCTCGAAATCCAGCATGGCCCAGAAGCGGGCCTGGCAGCCTAGTCACCAGCAGGCTGGCCCAGTCCACAGAGATCAGAGGCGGCAGCCGGGGAGCTCTGGCCAGCAGCTGGCATGAGGGGAGGAGTAAATTCCTGGAGGCACACCCAGATCAGAGGATGGAAAGGAAAAGCAGGCTCTGCTGTCTGTGCGCTGAGCTCTAGGCCCTTCTCACCTCTGGCCCAGTTCAGTCAAGGCCTGGGCCCCACCTGGTTGAAGTTCCCTGACCAGAACTAGGGTAGAATGTGTTGGGGAAACAGGTCTCTAAGGTTGCAGGGGTAGGTAAAGCTTCGTTTTTGTTTTTTTCCCTGTCTGAATGTCTGGGAAAGCCTAAGGAAGAATTCATCAACATGCATTTGCCCAGTGTCCAAGACAAATGAAACCGACTTCCTGCCCTGAGCAAATAATCATCACATGGTGTGTGATAAAGGTGTTTCTGGGGCCCTAGGGAAAAAGAGGCCTAGGGAAAAGTGGGTTTGGGGGCTGAGTGGAGAGACACAGGGCACAATCCCAGCCCCTGCTCCCCGTGGTCAAGGCTCGGTGCTCTTTAGTAGGTTCTGGTGTGAGGAGGAGGGAAAGAACAAGGCAGCAATGTGGTGGCCTCTCTCAACCTTGCCAGCTCCCACCTGCCTGTGGGGTTGGCTCCAGTGGCAGCCCCTCCCCAGCAGCCACCCGTCCCGGCACTTCACTACCTATCCTGTTGTACTGAACCACCATGGACCGCTGACAGGTCTGTGCACTGCACCAGACTGGAGAACATGTGTCTGTGCCCTGACCTCCATGCCTGCCAGTTCTCGGCACAGAAACTGAAAACATTCTTTGAGTGAAAGAGTGAGGCTCATATGGTAAGACTTGCAAGACAAGCCTAAAATTCGACTTGGAGAACATGGGTCCTAAAGGTATGTTTCCCTAGGGTAATGATGCTCCACTGAGAGGAAAAGATGGAGCTGATGTTCATCTCTCTCTCTCTTTTTTTTTTAAAGATTTCATTTATTTTTTTGACAGAGAGAGATCACAAGTAGGCAGAGAGGCAGGCAGAGAGAGAGAGAGGGAAGCAAGCTCCCCGCCAAGCAGAGAGCCCGATGTGGGGCTCAATCCCAGGACCCTGGGATCATGACAAGAGCCCAAGGCAGCGGCTTAACCCACTGAGCCACCCAGGCACCCCTGATGTTCATCTCTTAACTCACCTCACATGTGACAAATGTAAGGCGGGAGGGTGGAGAAAGGGAAAGAGGAGGAGGGAGGAATCCAGACAAGCAGCAGCTAAATTCTTGACATATTTTTATGGTATCCTCAAGTAGCAATTTCTACCTCAGCCTTTAAAAAAAGGGGGTGGTGGGGCGCCTGGGTGGCTCAGTGGGTTAAAGCCTCTGCCTTCAGCTCAGGTCATGATCCCAGGGTCCTGGGATCGAGCCCCGCATCGGGCTCTCTGCTCAGTGGGGAGCCTGCTTCCTCCTCTCTCTCTGCCTGCCTCTCTGCCTACTTGTGATCTCTGTCTGTCAAATAAATAAATAAAATCTTAAAAAAATAAAATAAAATAAAATGCAGCAAAAGATATCCAATCTTCAAAAAAAAAAAAGGGGGGGTGGTATTTTGTAATTCAACTAAAAAAGTCACAGAATAACACTCCAAATGACCTAGGAGCAGAATACTATTTGGATGTATAAATCACTATTTCTCTGAAAACAAAGTTTCCAGATTATCAAAATGATCCGTGACTCCCAAAGAATTACAAGCCTGGGTTTTATCTGGCCTATGCTGTGTTAATCTGCAAGGTTTAAACTTCCCTTAAAGGAGAGTGGGGGATGGGCCTCCTACCTAGTACACTGCCTTGGACCCACTGCTGAGGTGTGTTCTCAGGAACCACAGGGGATACACAAATAGGGGTTATTATGGTGACCCCAAAAGCCCTTGGGGCCTTCCCAAAAGCAAATCACTCCCCAGCTACCACACTCAGCTCATCGCCATCTGGAACATGAGGTAGCCAACTGAGGGCAAAGGGCATGACACTGAGTGCCTGAGCATCTGGGGCCTAAAAACACAGTGAAGAGGGCAGAGTAGTCAGGTTTGGACAGGGAAACACAGGGAGCTTGCCCCCCTCCTCATCCCAGGGCTTAGCAGGGAACCCCAGGAGAGTCACCTCCGTGGCTGGAGTTTCACATACGTGTGAGGACTGAGGACAGCTTCCTAAGGTTCTACATCCTCACCAGGAGTCAGCAGCATCTAACTGGGTAGAACTGTGGACTGAGAGGGGGTCTCATGGGGCATATGCCATTCTGACTGGACACCTGCACCCTGAGCTCTAGCTCAGCCCCGAACCTTGGGCTCTAGGCCATGGTGACAGGTGTCAGGATAGCCCTGGAACAACAGATACAGGTTTGTAGCCTTCAACAGGTGTGGTGCACGGTGGGCCTGCCACTGGGGAGTGGGGGGGAGGGGGGGGCAGGGAGGGGCCCAGCCCAAGGACACTGCTCCTTTGGGCTCACGATAAGCAGCATCCTGGCCCGAGCAGCCCAAGTCCCCATGGGGCACAAGGAGCTGGGACAAGGATCAGCAGACTTTTCCCATAAAGGGCCAGATGGCAAATGTTTTAGGTTTTGTGGCCCATATCATCTCGTTTATACTCAACTCTGCCATTTGGAAATGCAAAAGCAGCCACAGCTAACACATAAACCAAAGAGTGTGGCTATGTTAACACCTTATTTGTGGACACTGAAATTAGAGTTTTAGACCATTTTCACATAAAATATGCTCATAATTTCTCAATCACTGAAAAACATAAAAATCATCCTTACCTCATCAGGCATAAGAAATAAACAGTGAGCCAAACAAATGCCATAGGCTGCTGACGCCCGGCTAGGGCAATACTCCCCCATTTAAAACAAATCAGCTGGGTTTGAGGGTATTCTTATAAAAATGTAGATTCTGACCCGGAAGGTTGAGAATGGGACCTGAAACTGTGCATTGCTAACAGGCTCCCAGGTGATGCCTGTATCTGAAGATCACGTATTTGTACAGTCAAAGGTTAGGAAACCATGTTTAGAAGTTTCTTAAAGCACAGGGTATTGAAGTTTGCCTGGAAGTACGAATCCTCCGGAGCTCTCCTCCCTCCCTCCCTCTTTCCCTCCCTCCCAGGGGTGCCTGAAAGGGCAGAAAGTTCCTGGTGAATGTAGGGTGGATGGGTGTCTACATGCTCAGACCCCACGTTATGCTAACCTGGCAACATCAGCCACCATGTCCCCTGGACCTGAAGCAGGAAATTTAGTGGGGAAGGGTTTATTTGCTCTTTTACCAGTGTTTGCACATTCTTGGTCATTTATAAACATTGGTTCTTAGGGACTGAAATCATATCCTCAAGTAAGGTCTGAAAGGAGCCAGACCTCTAGAATTTAGGAGGGTACAGTCTACTGGTGGGGGCGGATGGGGGTGGGAGAGGCGGCGTGTGCAAACATCCAGGAAAGTGAAAACTGCGGAGTTTATAGTAGCTGCAGGGTCCTCACTCTGGGCTGCTATGCCAGGAAAAATGTATTTAAAAAAAAATCTAAGGCACAGGTTTCCTCTAGGGCAGGGCCTGGTAGCTGAGGGCCAGGAAATGCCTCCTGGAATGGAAGGAGCCATCCTAATAGCGCCCCAGCAAAAGGCACTGGAACGAAGGGGTCTGGAGAGGTCTTCTCTGCCTTGACAATGAAGACCAGGTCTCTGCTCCCAGCAGCAGCCCTCAGCCCTCCCATTTCCTCTCCCCCAGCACAAACAGTAGCAACCTCTCAGGCTTGCTCTTTCTCCAGTGTGTTCTGAGGAAAATGGGAAAGAACTCTCCCAACTGAGCCAGGTACACTGTCCAACAGCCTCATTAATGAGGGGAGCTTAGGTCATCTTTCTAACTGAAACAAACAAAGCTATTTTTCTTACATAAAGCCTGCACCTTCTTCCTTGGGATTTAGACTTTCTAGCATTTATCCCTGACTGCCACCTAGCGGTTTCATCCAGTACTGCAGAGGAACAAAGAACTGGACTAGCACCCCAGCCCTGTTCAGTGAAGGAGTCCCTGGGGAGCAAAGCACAAGTGGGGGGGAAAAAAGAGAAGAGGAAGAAAAGTGGCGGATGGTGCCCATACCTAGGACTTTCAGCTCTCACTCAAGGGAAAGGCAAGAAATCCACACTGCGAACTGGCTCACATAAGCTCTATTTTTTTCCCCCTTAGAATGTAAGCACCAAATTTCCCCTTCTCTCAAGATCCGTAGGACGGGATATGTGTGTGGCTTAGTCCATTAATCGTCTGCCTCTGGTTCAAGTCATGATCCCAGGGTCTGGGATCGAGTCCCGCACTGGCTCCCTGCTCAGCAGGAGTCTTATTCTCCCTCTGTCTGCCACTAACTTTTCAAAATGAGTCCGTCCAACGTGCATATACCCTGATCCATCTTTTGTTCAAGGCCCCAAGTGGGGAACAAAGATACAGAGAGAAATCACACATGGCAGAAGAGAAACAAGCTCACAGTTCATAACTCATAGAACAGCTTTTTCTCCCTACCTTTTCTTGTAACTCCTCTGGCTTTTCAATATGGTAAACAGATTTGCTTCTTTGGCCAGAATGAAAGATTGCAAGCTGAATCTGGGAGGACTGGCAGGGCCCTCTGTTTGAGGAGCTGGGAGCTGAGGAACCAGCCATCTGTGACAAGGTACTGGAGCAATGAGGGGGTGGCCCTCCTGGGCCTGGGCCACTTTGTTTCATGGAAGACTAGTGAAGAAGGGAACCGCAGGCTCCTGAAGCTACAGCAGGCGGTCAGAGGTGAGTACACAGGCTAGAGAGGATGTCGCTCCCCACCCCATTTCAGACCTGAGAGGTCAGCCTCCGCCAAGTCCAGACCATGGGGCAGCTACGCCCAGAGAGGCTCCCTAACCTGTTTCTACTCTGGAAACCCAAAGGCCTTGGCTGGGGGAAGGCCATGGCTGGTGACCAGAATGCCTAGCCAGATCTTGTCAAAGCAGTGGTCACTTCCAGTAGGGAGATGGGATCCCAGATGAGGGAAGAGGACCATCCAAAGTCACATGCAAGCAGCAGGCCACTGGTCTCTTAACTCATCCCTACCTCCCATTCTGCCTCACCATGCTTTGGTGCTGCCCAAGCACCGTGTCCAGGATACCTGTACTCTTGTGGAGGAAAGCCAGGACTCCTGCTCGGAGGCCAAGCTACTCCCGGAACCCAGCTTGCAGAGAGGGGCCTGGCATATGGCCCTGCTGCGGGTTCCCTGCCCACCTCTTCCCCTCACCCCAGAGCCTGGGTTGCCCTGACTTGCCCTCACTCTGCTGCTACTGGGTTTGCCAGCCTTTCCTTGGACTTCATCTTGAGCCCCTGAAGCCTTAGGTCTTTATGCAGGACTCCCCTGACCCACACCAAAGCCACTGAACAGCCGTCTAGACCTAGCACTTTGTAGGAGGAGAGGAGGCGTCTATACTGAAAGGTTACAGAAGCCCCTGAGTTTCTCCACCTGGAGATGCTGCTGGTTCTGATTGCTCTTGCACATCACCGAGCGACCCAGGTGTCACCAGCCTGCTGTTACTTGGCTGTACCCAGCCCTGCTGAGCCCACTGGAAGCTGGAACACTAGTCTGTCTCTGAGCTCTACCCCCAGCCCAGCCCTGGTTCTTCAACCAGCCTCCATCCAGCCAAGCAAGCAGGCGTGGAGGAACATGACACCCCTACCGGGCTCTGGAAAAGCCCCACTCAAGGTCCAGCCAGATTCCAGGATGTGGCCAGAATGGACCAGCATCTCCCTGCTTGTGCTATAGTCAGGGCCACGGATGAGTGTCCCTAGCCTCTCTGGCCATCAGGACCATCTGGTGGGACTGAGGGGCTCTTGACCAGGAATGGCCACACTCTCCTTGAGGGCATCGTCTGCATTCCACCACGGGCCATGGAGGCGGCTGCAGGGACGTGAGCTCAGCTCAGTGCCCACCACAGAGAGAGGCCTCAGCCCCGCAGCCAGGGCCTCAGCCTCACCCTCCCTAGTACTGACCCCTGAGGGGGGTCCGGTCTACCCAAGGCACAGGATGACTCTTTCCTCTCCTGAGCTCACACGGGAGAGTCCCACAGAAGCTTCTCTGCCGTTCAGGCCGCATGGCTCACCCTGGACCCCAGGACGCTCTCCCTACAGAAGAACCTTATCAGAAGCTCCCAGCCACTCTATCAATTCCCTGTGGCAGGCCAGACAGATACCACTTCATGACAAGGGAATCTGGGCCCTTGGTTCCTTTCCTCATTGAAGCCCAGAGGGGGTCCCCAGCCTAGAGAACCCCACACACACCCTTCTGGGCCTGGAGCTCACTTTTCCTCATCCTACTGCCTGCCAAGGAAGGAAGACCCTATTTTAGGCCCCAAATTTCTGGAGACTCACTCACAACCCAGCACCACTGAATCCTGGGCAGTCTGCTGCACTGGGTCTTTAGGAGTCTGGCCTGTTGCTAACCATCCCCAGCGGTCTTCGCTGCTGCCTCCTGTCCTCTGTCCAGCCTGCCAGCCCCTGGCAGAGGGAAAGCCAGCCCCACTGTAGGGAGACAAGCTGTCTGGGATGCACTAGGACCGGGAGCTCTTCCTCCACCTGAGACAAAGGCAGGGCCCAGACTCATCTGCTGTTTGTTCCTATTCGAAACACCAACCATTCTCCCACAGCCACCTCTGCCTCCGCAGCACCCATTCTCCTCATGTACCCCGGATGCTGACATCAAGTATCTGAGGGCCCACAGCACGAAGACAGTGTCTTCTACCACACGCACCCAAGGGCAGCTGATCCACAGCTGTGTGTAAATGCAAGGTCTTTAATTTCTACTTCTTTTGCACCTAAAAGCTGTTTGTAGGCCTGGAGGACTTGACTCAAAAATTAGGAGGCAGCCAATTAGATCCTCTCCTTCAGGAATATAAGTCACACACACACACACACACACACACATATACACAAACAGGGAATAAACACTGAAGAGAAAACACGAAAAGAATTTGTCAATAAGAAGACTAAAATCAAGTCTAAAGGCCATGTGGCAGTTGCTCTGGGCTGTGCTCCCAGGAGCCATGCATGCCCCCTACCTCCCATCATGGCTCCTTCTGGACAAAGTGCCAATACTTGTTTCTGGGCCTCCCTTGCAGCTAGGGTTTGCACAAGTGAACAAATCTGGACCTGGGGCGCATATTGGAAGTCGGCTGCAGGGCTTCTGAGAAAAAGAGTTCCCTTCCTAATTGGAAAAAAAAACACAGGACAAGACATGCCCTACTTCTGGACATGCTGCCTAGGGCTGCAGTCACCATCTTGCAGTTGTTAAGCGATACCCCTGAAGAAACACCAACCCCCAAGGATGATGTGGCAGAACGACGGGAAGAGCTATCCTATGATGACCTTGAGGTCATCCCAGAGCCACTGATCTGACTCTGGGACCGCCCACCTTCTGGGTATCTTGTTAGTGACAAATAAACCTTTTTACAGGCTATGCCCCTTCCCTGGAGAAAAAACACCAACTGACCGAGAGATCACGAGGCAGAGCTGGACCACACCAGGCCAACAGAGGACAAGCAGTAATGGGGAGAGGGGGATATGGCAAAGCCAACTGACCAAAGAGAAGTAGATCATACACATTCAAGGGACGCACAGGTATGAACCCTGCCCGCCTGAGCCTTCCAGCTGCCTTATTAGTTTCTATTCTAAGCCACATGCATTTAAAAAAATAATAATTTAAGTGAGTCTCTGAGGTATAAAGCAGTGTGTCTCAAACTTTAATGAGAATATGAATCACTGGGAGATGGTTCAATGCGTAAAGGGACAGGGGAGTGGCAGGTCCCATATTCTGCCCTTTTCTAAAGACACCAAGCAGCAAGCAAACTACCAGGGGCTGGCAAGGTTGCTGGTCCACAGACCACAGTTTCAAGTCTTCTAGAAGGACGAATCTAAAACCAATTAAAAATTACCGGTGGGGGACGCCTGGGTGGCTCAGTTGGTTAAGCAGCTGCCTTCGGTTCAGGTCATGATCCCAGAGTCCTGGGATCGAGTCCCACATCGGGCTCCTTGCTTGGCAGGAAGCCTGCTTCTCCCTCTGCCTCTGCCTGCCACTCTGCCTGCCTGTGCTCGCTCTCTTTCTCTCTCTGACAAATAAATAATAAATAAAATCTTTAAAAAAAAAAAAAAAGTACCAGTGGATCTGTCCACTACTTTGGATTCCATTTCCATATAGGTCTGACCTACTATGGAATGTGTATGCCCCCAGATTATAAAAGGACTCTAGGGCTGCAAGATCCAATATACAGACAGGCTGTCTCTGTCTAGAATCAAAACTTCACATCCTGTCCTGGTATCCTGGAATGTTTATATGAACTTTTGACCCACCCTAGAAGTACACCGTTCATAGGTTGCTGATGGCCATAATTACTCTAAAAGACACTGAATGCAATAACATTCAGGAAACTCTCCAAAGGCAGGCATTCCCCCCAACCACCATACAGAACCTCAAAAGAGATCTACAAATCTTAATATAAGTGGTTTTCTGTAACACGTTTTAAAAAACTAACAACCATGATGACTGCCTTTGGATCAAAAATATTTAAGAATCTTTTTAGTAAGTTATAGAAATTAGGTTCATATTTCACACCACACACTAAGAAATGTTGCAGGTGAATTCAAGTTAACCCTAAGATATAAATCAAACCATAAACTTACTGGAGAAGATAAAGGTGAATATCATTTGATCTGTGGTTTAAAAAAAAAAAAGGCCCTTCTACGGATAAAAGGAAAACAAGAAACCCAAACAGGAAAGACAGTTAATTACAATCCTTTTAAAGTTTTTGTCTCAAAAAGCACCACAAACAGCATTTAAAAAACAAAGAGAAGAAAATGCCACAAATAATGCAAAGGGCTTTAAAAAGGTCAGTATATACGAAAAGCACTAAAATTCTAACAGGAAGGGGAGAGAAGAGCATGCAATATGAACAGGGTGTGGTAGGGACACCCAAGGTGATCTCTTGAGTGTGTAGGAAGAAAGTATTAGTGTTAATTTTTTAACCTGACCCTTAAAAAAAAAATCTCTATTTGGGGCTATGTTTTATAATTTACATATATTAGGACAATACTGAGTTTATAAATATGAATAAATGGAAATGAATTTTTTTTTTCCAGATGGGGTAGAGATCAAAACTTTGGAGGCCATACAGAAGAATACTAATTTAGGGATGCCTGGATGGCTCAGTTGGTTAAGCAGCTGCCTTCGGCTCAGGTCATGATCCCAGCATCCTGGGATGGAGTCCCACATCGGGCTCCTTGCTCGGCAGAGAGTCTGCTTCTCCCTCTGCCCCTGCCTGCCACTCTGTCTGCCTGTGCTCGCTCTCTCGCACGCTCTCTCTCTCTGACAGATAAATAAATAAAATTAAAAAAAAAAAAAAAGAAGAATACTAATTAAAAAAAAAAGTGTTTAGCCTCCCACTAAGCAAAGAAATGCAAAAGTGGTAAAAAGACATTTTCTCCTAAGAAATTAGTAAAGCTGGTTTTTTTTTTTTAATCTTGTGATTGTTGTTGATCAGGATGGACCTCAAACCCTGCCAGTAAAAATATAAATGAGTAAAATCTTCCTGAAAAGTGGTTTGGAAAAAATGTGTCAAAGGCTTAAAGATATTAATACCCTTGGATTACAGTTGCCAGACTTAGCAAACTGCACGGGATAAACTTACTAAGATTTATCCATCACTTATCTAAAATTCTAGTTTAACGGGGTATCCTGTATTTTGTCTGTTAACTCTACTTTAATCCCACCTTTAGGATTCTACCTTACGGAAATATCTAGAGAAAAAGACAAATATTTCTGGACATTCTCTGCAGCAAAGCTATATATTGGTTAAAGACGAAGAAGAAACTAAATGTCAGTATTAGAGAAACGGTCGCATAAATTCAGGCATGTCCATCTAAGGTGGAAGTACGTCAGCATCGTAAACTACACGGTGAAGGGTAAAACCATGAGCTGTTTCCAAACTCTGGGAAGACTGGGCTTTTGCTGGGGAACCCGCTTCGGTTAATCTCTTGGTTATGTGATGGTAAATGTCCCCAGAAAGCTGAGATGGGACATTTAAAACCAGATGCCAAACTGCTCTGCAGCCTGAGGCAAGGATTCAGGGAACAGTGGAGGAGGCTCTGGAAGTTTCCAGTGGGCCCCCAGCACATGGTGACAGGCCAGCCCAAGGACAGAGAGAGTCAACAAGTGACGTTAGGAGAATTCTGGCTGATGGATATGGGGAGCAGTGAAATCCAATATCCAACATTTTGGTCTGAAATTTTTGTTTTCTACACGGACACATTCCATATATAAGCTCACCATCCCTTCTCTGCCATTCTGAAACCCCCAAAGCTCTGAAGACCAAAAGGTTTTGTTTTGTTTTTAAAGATAATGTTGGTGCCAAACTTATCTGGCAGTCTAACTGGACCTGAACTAGCAGGAGAGTATTTGTAGTCTTTGTCCCACGTCATGTGGATATTCACACATCTTACTGTAGAAAGGTCAATGCATTCCTGCTCGACAGAATATATCCTAGGTATAGATGTATCCTCTCACCTTTCTGAAGTTTAATACATTCTGGTTCTAAAATGCACCTGGACCCAGGGTTATAGACAGAGGGGCTAAGGACCAGCAATTCTCTTTATGTGTCATCAAGTTCCCTTTAAACACTACAGCTGGAGTCAGTCAGGCTAGCAGAAATGGAGGGAGGGATGGGTGTCCACACCTGGGGGACAGTAAGCCTTAGAAAGCTCAGTTGTCCACACAGGTGGGCAAAAGATGGTCAGAGCGGACTGGATAGAGGACAGGCACAGCCTCGGGGAGCTGGAAGTATGGGAACAGCCAGAATTCCTGATGAACTCCAGGGAGGCAGAGACCCCTCTGGCCTCGGATGGAAGAGAGAACAAAAGCCACCCTCAGGCTGGGGAAAGTGGGTAGAGGAGCAGATGCAGACTTCTGTCTGGTCATGGCACAAGTCTGAGAGACCACCAACGACGTTCTTCATCTGGGGGTGACACGAGGAGATTTTCAAACCTAGATGGCAACAGGCCCACCAGAGACCCATCCTGCGGGCTTCCCCACCCTTCCCCAGGCAACGTCCGGCTGTATTCCCTACCGCTGCCTTCACAAAGGACTCCAAACCTTGTGGCTTCCAACAAGGCAAGCATACAGTCTCACAGTTGTGGAGGTCAGAAGTCCCCAAGAGGTCTTGCTGGGATCCAGCCGAGGTGCTGGTAGGACTGCTTCCCCAGCTGGGGGCTCAGGGAAGGGCCACCTTGCTAGCCCCCAGCCCCTGGGCTCCTGACTTGCTTCCATTCAGAAAGCCTGACTCCCATGGGTCCCACATCGAAGCTTTGCCACCTCCTTCCTAAGGATGCCAGTGACTACACTGGGCCCCTCTGGGCAATCCATGCCCCTTGTTCTCGCTATTTAAACTCTGCAGATGAGCAACCCTAATTCCATTGGCTACCTTCCCCTTGACCGTGTACAGTAACATTCACAGGATCCGGTGATTAGCACACAGACATCTTTGGGAGGCCACCACTCTCCCTCCACAGGGGTGTAGATAAGTTACAGAACACGAGGCAGGCAGCCTGCATACTGAAAATACTGAGTAACACACGAATACAATGAAGAATTCCTCAGCGTTCAGAGGGAGGCTCGGGTAGAAGACTGTATTGAATGAGGACTCCTGAACAGAGAGCCAGCTGGGGCATCTGGCATGTAACCTGTCTCACTGCAAATGCCTTGGCCTCTGGACAAGGACATCCCAACCTCCTTGGTTTCCAACATCAACCTCTACCTCCCAGTTCAGTGCCCATTCCTGCCTTCCCCCCTCGGTGTGTACCTTCCCGTTTGGAATCAGTCTGCAGGGCTCTGGCTTTGGAAGACTGCATTGTGGCTTCCATCCTCAAACTCAGCTCAGGCAATCACATGCTCCCTCAAGCTTCCCAGGTTCCTCCCTCCTGCCCTGGAATGGCTGATCTTAGATACCTCCTCAGCGGGCAAGCTCTTCACCTTCCCCCACTCCTGAATATTGGGAGGCTCCTAGAGCGGACCAGCTGGTCTCCCTGGGGAAGGAGACAGGTCACCAAAGCCATATATTTACAGCTCTGGTTACTCATCTGCTTCCGTCAGAGACTAGCAGATGTGCAGCCTTGATCTAGAGAGCCGGAGGGGGCTCAGGAACCCTGCATCCCTCTCCAGGGACAAAGCGTACCAGGGCAAGGGGGTCTGAAGGGCAGGGGTGGCAACGAAGGGCTGGGTGAGGAGAGGAGCTGTTGTAAGAGACAAGGAGCAGGGGCGACAGCTGAGGATAGGGACCCCATCTGGGGATCGTAATTTGGCAAGTTGTACTTGTAATCCCACAGGAAAGAACTGTCCTGCTTGCTCTCCTCCAGCCCTGGATGTCCCCCATCCCAGAGAGCATGACTGGTGCCCACAGGCAGGCCGACCGAGTGGCTTAAGCTGCTGGCCTGCGGGGGAGGCCAAAGACTGGCTGGCCAAAGCCAAATGGGAAGCAAGAAGAGCCTGAAAGGTGCACAGATGAGGTAATAGTCCCCAGGCAGTGTGGCCATTCCGAACGCCCTGGCCTTATGTGGTTAGTATGTTCCCCAGTGGTTTCCCGAACAGGCCACAGTCCCACTCACCAAGCTCTCCTTTATGTAGGCAGCTGTGGGGCCTGGGATCTGGCTCAGGAGGGCTGCTCTCTCCTGGGGCTGCTCCAGCATCTCCAGGGCCAGTTTCAAGTCCTCAACGAGATGGAGCACTGGAAAGGGGTTTGTGTGGGAGGCCGGAGAGGCTCGAGCAGGCTCATAGCCACCATCATTGATATCCGCATCTGTCTGAGTGCCTGCAACAAGAAAGAGGTGGGAACCTGGTAAGAAGGGTGGACACCACGGGCACGGAACTGGCAAAGGGCAAAGAGAGAGGAGATAGGGGACAGAGATGGACAGGAAGCCCAGAAAACCACTTCCGCCTCAGCAGAACCATTCACACAGCAGATTCAGCAGAAATCATCTTTAATCCTGGACTGGGCCTGACAGGAAGAGACGGAACCAAGGTGGACGACTTGCCCAGCAAGAGTGATGCATAGAAGCTAAGAGCCCCAGACAATTGGGCAAACACAGCCAGCCCTGATCAGGAGCCAAAACATGCCTGCTAAAACAACGAGCAGCCTTTCTGCTGCCTTTAGATTCGTTACTTTACGTTAATGCTGTAGGGCCGTCTACACGGTCCCCTCCCTGGATGTGCATTCCTCTCCTCTCGTCCCACAGCAGTTCCTCAATCCGGCTGGCCCCGTACGGTGTCGCAGAGTGACGCAGTGCCACCTCTGCTGAGCTTCCAGGAGACTTGGGTTTTTCTAGATCTTCCCACTTGGGGGATCTCTACATCCCCTTATGGACTCCCACTTGCAGCTGTATGAGTGACCATGTAATCCACATCTCATCCCCACGTCATGGGCTGCGAAGCTCTGAGGCCAGGATCCCTGGCCTAGTGGGTGGACTTCCTGGGGTCCCGGCCCCTGCCCCCACCCTCACCCCCAAAATGCTGAAGGGGCATCTGGCTCTGCACGCTTGCTTGGAAGAACAGCTAAGAGAGGGAGACAGCTTGGACTAGGTCAGCTCTAATTTCAAGTGTCCCAAACAAGACTTGTTTTTGCCTTTCTGAACCTCACCATTTAAGCAAACAAACAAAAAGTCTTCTTTACATAAACACAGTGGTCTGTTTTTCAGACCAAAAACTGGGGTGACACAGTCTGACAAAGGTTTTCTGTGCTTCTTTCCGCAATGAAACACACTTCAGAAACTATGGGGTCGGTGGTGGAATTTCTAGGGCACTTGCATTGTTTATAAGGCCAGCTTATAGCTGGAATACAGCAGGAATTAGGGCCCTGCTGGAAAATGTGGGCAATAGGGCCACCGCAGCCCCAGTTACACGACAGGCCTGACGTCTACATCTAGGTCCCTCCACCCTTCTAAGAGCCAGCTTCCTAGTTGCCACGGCAGTCCTTGCAAGGAAAAATCCACACAGAAGGAAACAATTACTATCTGATTGCTGGTTTGCTTTCTGAAAGCACAGGATGGAGGGAACTGTGGGTCACAATCCACAAACAAGTCCGTGGCTCTGGGGAGCTGGGAAACTGCCCATTACCCACACTCTGGTGTGTGCTCAGCAGTTTCTGGGCCCTGAAAATCCAATGCAGAGTTGACTGGGAAGGGCCACAGCCAGCTTCAGGGAAGAAAATGGACCGAAATAGAGCAAGACCCCCCCATCTCTGCTGCCACCCCAGTCTCCAAGCAAATGCTGAATAATCCCTGACCATCCCAGACATGCTCCAACATGCACACCTTCATTCATGGAGGATCAGTCAGGCTAGTCAGACCAGGGGTAGGTAGGAAGTAGGTAGGAAGACTGAGATTTTCATTAACCTTATGCTATGCTGTGGTGTTGGACAAGTCTCTTGGTTTCTCTGGCGCCCTCCCTGCCCTAAATAAAGCCTTGGGATGCTTCCTTACTGTTCAAGGGATGTGTGTGAGTGTGTACACATGTGTATTTTTTTCTGTGCCTATTTCTGTATGTGATGTATGTATACATAAAATACACAATCCCCCCCACCTTTTTTTTGTTTTGCAATTTACAACAGCACATAGGCTCACAAAAGGGTCCAGAATGGTGAAACTCCTAGGGCCCAGCATTAGCAAAGGCAAAAATCACCCAGAAGATTCAATTCCATGCTCGACACATTCCCTTTGATTGATTAGTTCCTATGGAAAAATTACAACCACGGAGGGAACCACATCAAAATGGAATTACCAGATACAACGAAGAAGAAGATATATGCCCTCATCCACGGAGGGAACCACATCAAAATGGAATTACCAGATACAACGAAGAAGAAGATATATGCCCTCATACTTGAGGATAACGGAGTAAGATAAAAGAGATGATAATATAACATATAACACAAAATATAAAAGAGACAAGGTGTTATGCCCCAAATTACTTCTAGGAAAAGACCAATTCGCCTTACACTCAAACCCTAATAAAGTTTCTCTCTGGGGGCACTCTGTCACTTTATTGAACAACATGGCACTCTTTGGGGAAGACGGATTAGCACAAAAGGTTTCAATTTTATACGCACATTGAGTTTTACAAACTACAGATGCCTGGGCCCCACATCCGAGGTTCTAATTGGTCTGAGGTGTGACCTGGAAGAATAAAGAGCTCCCAGATGACTTCAGTGTGCAGCCCAAGCTGAAGCACCAGCAAATCACCACAATCAATACTGAATTTTGATGTTTAGGGAGGTCACCAGGGAATTTTTATTTTAAGGATAAAAACACTAAAGCTTAATACAGACTTAGTAATTATTAGAGGAAATAAGACCCCATAAAATGGAAGCATAGGATTTTACTGGAAGCCTTTTAATGATTACTTTCAAAGGCAAGTAAGTAGGTATGTGGTAATAACTAGGGTTATTTATAGATGCTTTGCTTCTCCTCTATTTGAGCTCCTAGTGGGATTAAGTGTTTGCCCCTTAAAGTTATTTAAGGCCATATGACTTCCTTTGGCCAATAAATATCAAAGTCTTTAAGAACCAATACATGATTCCCCACATCTCTTCTACCTGCTCTGGCCTCCAGTAATGGTGGAGACTGAATCAGCCCACGTCCAAGAAGGAGGATGACAGGGACCAGAGCTCCCAGCAGATCTAGGGGGAACTTAGAAGATGAACGAGAAATAAACTATGCTGTTTCAAGCTAGTGATCTTTCAGGATGTTATGCTGTAGTAACACACAGTCCTATCTTCCCTTATAAAAAGTATGTATGTTATAGGGTCACATATGTGAAAGATAAACTTTTCAAGAATGACCTTTTAGTGGGTTCAAACTTAAGTGACCATCAACTTAATAGAGACGCTATATATGTAAGATGTTGACCACAAATCAAAGACATGCAAAATATAGAGAGAAGGAATCCAAGTATATTAGTAAAAAACGCAAGCAAATTGTGAGAAAAGAGCAAGAAAATAAAGGAACAGAGAAGAACTATAAAAACAACCACAAAACATGTAACAAAATGGCAATAAGTCCATCCCTAACAATAATTATTTTGTAGGGCGCCTGGGTGGCTCATTGGGTTAAAGCCTCTGCCTTTGGCTCAGGTCATGATCCCAGGGTCCTGGGATGGAGCCCCACATTGGGCTCTCTGCTCAGCAGGAAGCCTGATTCCCCCTCGGTCTCTGCCTACCTCTCTGCCTACTTGTGATCTCTGTCTGTCAAATAAACAAATAAAACCTTTAAAAAAAATAATTATTTTGTAAATGGACTAAACCGCTCCAAACAAGACATAGGGTGGCAGAATGGATAAAAAACAAGACCCATCTATTTGCTGCCTACAGGAGACGCATTTCAGACCTATTCAGATTGCATTCAGACAAATGCAGATTGAAAGTGAAAGGATACAAAGCATTTCTCATGCAAATGGAAGTGAAAAGAGAGCCTTGGTAGCAATACTCACATCGGAGAAAACAGACTTTAAAACAAAGACTATAACAAGAAAAAAAGGACATCATATACTCATAAAGGGAACAATCCAACAAGAAGATGTAACAGTTGTAAATATTTATGCACTCAACATGGGAGCACCCAAATTAATAAAGCAGCTAATAACAAACATAAAGGGAGTAACTGAGAGTAATATAATAATAGTAGGGAATTTTAACACCCTACTTACATCAATGGATAAATCTTCCAAGCAGAAAACCAACAAGGAATAGTGGCTTTGAATGACATCTTGGACCAGATGGAGCTAAAACCGATATATTCAGAACATTCCATCTGAAAACAGCAGGATACACATTCTTTTCAAGTGCATATGGAACATCTTCCAGAATAGATCACATAACAAGTCTCAACAAATTTAAAAGCTCTGAAGTAATACCATGCATCTTTTCCAACCACAATACTAGGAAACTAGAAATCAGCCACAAGAAAAACTCTGAGAACACAAATACATGAAGTTAAATAACATGCTACTGAACAATGAATGGGTCAAAGAGGAAATTTAAGAAGACGTGGAGACAATTGAAAATGGAAATACAATAGTCCAAAATCTTTGGGATACAGCAAAAGCTGTTCAAAGAGGAAAGTTTGTAGCAATATAGGCCTACCTCAAGAAGCAAGAAAAATCTCAAATAAACAACCTACTCTTATACCTAAAGGAGTCAGATAAAGAACAAACAAAAGCCAAACCTAGTTGAAGATAGGAAATAATAAGATTAGAGCAGAAATAAACAACATAGAAACTAAAAAAAAAAAACAAAAACCCAACAGAATAGATCAATGAAACCAGGAACTGGTTCTTTAAAAACATCGGTAATATTAATAAACCTTTAGCCAGACTCATCAAAGAGGGAAATAGAGAGAGAAAGGACTCAAATGAACAAAATCAGAAATGAAAAAGGAGAATTAAACAACCAATACAATAGAAATACAAAGGACTTAAGAGCATATTGTGAAAAATTATATGCCAACAAACTGGAAAACCTAGAAGAAATGGATAAATTCCTAGGAGCATATAACCTCCAAAAACTGAAACAGGAATAAATAAGAAATTTGAACGGACTGATTACCAGCAATGAAATTGAATCAGTATTCAAAAAAAATCCCAAGAACAACAACAACAACAAAACTCCCAACAAACCAAAGTCCAGGACCAGATGATTTCACAGGTAAATTCTACCAAACACTTATAAAGATGAGTTAATACCTAGTCTTCTCAAACTATTCCAAAAAAAAAAAAAAAAAAAAAAAAAAAAAAAAAAAAAAAAAAAAAAAAAAAAAAAAAAAAAAAAAAAAAAAAAAAAAAAAAAAAAAAAAAAAAAAAAAAAAAAAAAAAAAAAAAAAAAAAAAAAAAAAAAAAAAAAAAAAAAAAAAAAAAAAAAAAAAAAAGAGGAAGGAAAGCTTCTAAATTCATTCTATGAGGTCAGCATTGATCCTGATACCAAAACCAGATTAAGACACTACCAAAAAAAGAGAACTACAGGCCAGTATCTCTGAAGAACATAGATGCAAAAATCCTCAAAAAATATTAGGAAAAAAATCCAACAATATTTTTAAAAAAATAATTCACCACAATCAAGTGGAATTTATTCCTAGGATCCAAGGGTGGTTCAATGTTCACAAATTAATCAACATGATACAACACATCAGTAAGAGAAAAGATGAAAACCATATGATCATCTCAATAATGCAGAAAAAGCATTTCACTAAGTACAACACCCATTCGTGATTAAAAAAAACAACCAACTCAACAAAGTAGGTTTAGAGGAAATATACTTCAACATAATAAAGGCCATACATGAAAAACCCACAGCTAACATCATACTCAATGGTGAAAAACTGAGACCTTTTCCCCTAAGGTCAGGAATAAGACAAGATGCCTACTATCACCACTTTTATTCAACATAGTACTGGAAGTCCTAGCCACAGCAATCAGACAGCAAAATGAAATCAAAGGAAGTAAAAGGAATCCAAATTGTTAAGGAGGAAGTAAAACGGTCCTATTTGCAGATGACATGATACTATATATAGAAAGCCCTAAAAACTCTATCAAAAACTATTAGAACTGATAAGTGAATTCAGTAAGACTGCAGGATATAAAATCAATATACAGAAATCTGTTGCATTTTTATACACTCATAATGAAGCAGAAGAGAAATTAAGAAAAATTCCTATTTACAATTGTACCATAAATAATAAAATTCCTAGGAACAAACTTATCCAAGGAGGGGAAAGATCTGTACTCTGAAAACTATAGCATACTGATGAAAAAAATTGAAGACAACACAAAGAAATGGGAAGACATTCCATGCTCATGGACTGGAAGAATAAATACTGTTAAAATGTCCATATTACCCAAAGCAATCTACATATTTAATGTAGATTTATATATATATGTATATGTGTATATATATATGTATAATATATATATGTATAATGTATATGTATATATATCATATGTATAATGTAGATTTATATGTATATGTATTTAATTTAATCACTATAGAAATGCCAAGAGCATTTTTCACAAGATTGGAATAATCTTAAAATTTGTATGGAACCATAGAGGAACTCAAATAGCCAAAGTGATCTTGAAAAAGAACAAAACTGGCAGTATCACAGTCCCAGATTTTGAGTTATACTACAAAGCTGTAGTAATCAAAACAGGATGGTACTGACACTAAAATAGACACATAGACCAGTAGGACAGAATAGAGAGTCCAGAAATAAACCTGTGATGATATGGCCAATTAGTCTTTGACAAAGGAGACAAGAATATACAATGGGAAAAAGACCGTCTCTTCAACAAACTGTGCTAGGAAAACTGGACAGCTACATGTAGAAGAATTAAACTGGACCACTTTCTTACATCATACACAAAAATAAACTTAAAATGGGTTAAGGTCCTAAATATGAGACCTGAAATCATAAAAATCCTAGAGAACACAGGCAGTAACCTCTTTGACATTGGCCATAGCAACAGTTTTCTAGATACGTCTTCTGAGGCATGGAAAACAAAAGCAAAAATAAACTATTGGGACTACATCAAAATAAAAAGCTTCAACAGAACTAAAAGACAGCCTACTGAATCGAAGAAGATATTTGCAAATGACATACCTGATAAAGGGTTAGTATCTACATATATAAAGAACTTACATAACACAAAAAATCCCAAATAATCCAATTAAAAAATGGGCAGAAGACATGAACAGACATTTCTCCAAAGACATCCAGATGGCCAATAGACACACGAAAAGATGTTCAACAGCACTCATCATCAGAGAAATGTAAATCAAAACCATAATGAGATGACATATCACACTGGTCAGAATGGCTAAAATGAAAAACACAAAAACCAACAGTATTGGCAAGGATGTGGAGAGAAAAGAACCTTCGTGCACTATTGGTGGGAATGCAAACTGGTGCAGCTACTGGGGAAACAGTATGGAGGGTCTTTAAAAATAGAATTACCATATGACCCAGTAATTCCACTACTGGGTATTTACCCAAAGACTGAAAATACTAATTCAAAAAGACACATGCACCCTTATGTTTTTTGCAGAATTATTTGCAATAGCCAAATTATGGAAGCAGCCCAAGTATCCATCAACAGATGAATGGATAAAGAAAACCTAATATAAAATGGAATATTACTCAGCCATAAAAAAGAATGAAATCCTGCCATTTGCAACAACATAGATATTTCTAAAGAGTATAATGCTAAGTGAAATAAGTCATTCAGAGAAAGACCAATATGATATGATTTCACTCATATGTGGAATTTAAGAAAGAAGAGACAAACCAAAAAAATACTTTTTTTGTTGCTGCTGAAGATTTTATTTATTTATTTGATAGAGAGAGAGAGAGAGAGAGAGAGTACAAGCAAGGGGAGCAGCAGGCAGAGGGAGAAGCAGGTTCCTGGCTGAACAGGGTGCCAGATGTGGGACTTGATCCCAGGACCCTGGAATCATGACCTGAGCTGAAGGCAGATGCTTAACTGCCACACAGGCACCCCCCAAAAACAGACTCTTAACCATAGAGAAGAAAGCAGTTGTTACCAGATGAGGGGGGATGGGGAAAACAGGTGATGGGGATTAAGAGTACTTATCATCGTGAGCGCCAGGTAATGTATGGAAGTGTTGAATCACTATACTGTACACTTGAAATTAACATAACACTGTATGTGAACTATACTGGAATTATAATTGTACTAAATGATATTTAACCATTTAGATGAGGGCTCTTGGGCATTAAATGAAATATCTGATGACAGTATCATATGTGAATTTTAGAAGTGCTGTATTTAAAACAACTTAAAAATAATGTTTTCTAAGACTTTGCCACTTAAAATCTGGTACACATCAGCAGCACTAGCATTACCCGGGAGCTCAGCAGAAATACAGACTCTCAGGTCCTATATTGGCCCTACAAACATGGATCTACATTTTATTAACATCTGCAAATGCTCTGCAACTGCTCTGGAATGCTAAAATTATTCAAAAGGTAGCGTTCATCATGATAGAAACAGCATGTTAGAGAGAAACATAATGCTTGAATAAAACTGTTAAAAATGTGCCACCAAGACAAGAAATTCATAAATATATTATTTTTTTAAAAGATTTTATTTATTTATTTGATAGAGAGAGATCACAGTAGACAGAGAGGCAGGCAGAGAGAGAGAGGGAAGCAGGCTCCCCGCTGAGCAGAGAGCCCGATGCGGGACTAGATCCCAGGACCCTAAGATCGCGACCCAAGCCGAAGGCAGCGGCTTAACCCACTGAGCCACCGAGGTGCCCATAAATATATTATTTTATGTAAGTACTTATAAATACACATGAGTCTAAGCCACTCAATCAATATTATGAGTGCGTATTTGTCTATTTGGGAATGCTTGTCTACTGGGGCATATATGGTAAGTTTTACACAGTTAAAGGGGAAAAGGAAGAAATAAACCTTAATGAAAGAATAAGAAAGCATGAGAAAGGAACACAAAAACTTGAAAAAAAACCAAGTGGAAACCAAAACAAAAAATCTGTAGTTTCAAGTGAAGTGAACAGGTTAAAGAATAGACAAGAGGGGCGCCTGGGTGGCTCAGTGGGTTAAAGCCTCTGCCTTCGGCTCAGGTCATGATCCCAGGGTCCTGGGATTGAGCCCCGAATCGGGCTCTCTGCGCAGCAGGAAGCCTGCTTCCTCCTCTCTCTCTGCCTGCTTCTCTGCCTACTTGTGATCTCTGTCTGTCAAATAAATAAATAAATAATCTTTAAGAACAGACAAGAGAATTATGGGAGTGGGGGTGGGAGAGAATGTGGAGAATGACGCAGAGCAACAAAGACAAAACCACTATGGACTTCTCACAGTTGAAAACTTGTGTCCTCTCATTTTAAAGACACCGACTGCGTCCCCAAAAGGATACATGTCAAAACACACCCACCCTAGGAACCACATGGTAAAACTCAAGAACACCAAAATAAAGAGGACACTTAAAAGCAACTAGAGCGGGGCACCTGGGTGGCTCAGTGGGTTAAGCCTCTGCCTTGAGGCCCAGGTCATGATCTCAGGGTCCTGGGATAGAGCCCCACATCGGGCTCTCTGCTCAGCAGGGAGCCTGCTTCCCTCTCTCTCTCTGCCTGCCTCTCTGCCTACTTATGACCTCTGTCTGTCAAATAAATAAATTAAAAAAAAAAAAAAAAAGGCAACTAGAGGGACGCCCGGGTGGCTCAGTCATTTGGGTCGCTGCCTTTGGCTCAGGTCATGATCCCAGCTCCTGGGATAGGATCCTGCATCGGGCTCCTTGCTGGGCAGGGAGCCTGCTTCTCTCTCTGCCTCTGCCTGCCACTCTGCCTGCTTGTGCGCGTGCTCTCTCTCTCTCTCTCTCTCTGACAAATAAATAAATAAATAAAATCTTTTAAAAAAAAAGGCAACTAGAGATAAAAGGCAGATAGTCTACAGTTACCTTGTCAACAGACTTCTCGTGGGCAATAAATCCCAACAACCACAAAGTATCATTTACAACCTGTAACCTGCACGAGATAAGCTGGAACTCAAGACTAAGTGACCGTGACTCATGCAATTTATTCCTGATGGACTTTTTAAGGATCTCCTTCATGAAGAAGGAAACTGCACCAAGTAAGGTACGGCATGAAAAGAACCGATTATGTCGGAGCAGTTGTTAACATATTTTGTTAAGCGAAATAAACACTGTCAATTAAAAATCACAAGAATTTGGAGGATATGAATCAAGATGATGCTGGAATACTACACAAAAATAAAGTGGACGACAGGGCAGTGGTAGAAATCAAAGCCTTCTAAGAGTCAGGTATTAATGAGGAAGAACTCCCCTTCTTTAAAGATACTTATCTTTAGCCTTCATGGTCAGGAGACATGTTAAAAATATAAGTATGAGCATCAGATAACTAGAAATAGATATTTAACTTTCTAGCAGAGGTTAAAAACAATAGAGGCCAGCAAGACAAAGCCAAAAACAAGTTAAAAAAAAAAAAAGTTAAAACAGAGAAATAATCCTTAAAACACCTGTATAGCAGTTAAGTATAATAATTATAAATGCACTGGGGCGCCTGGGTGGCTCAGTGGGTTAAGCCTCTGCCTTCGGCTCAGGTGGTGATCTCAGGGTCCTGGGATCAATGAGCCCCACATTGGGCTCTCTGCTCAGCAGGGAGCCTGCTTCCCTCCTCCCCCACTGCCTGCCTCTCTGCCTACTTGTGATCTCCCTCTCTCTCTGTCAAGTAAATAAATAAAATATTTAAAAATAATAATTATTATAATTATAAATGCATTAAACTCACCTATTTAAACTAACAAATTTGAATAGAAATACATCCAATTCTTTGATGTTATTAAGAGAGACACACAAAAAAATTATGACACCGAACGACTGAAATATAAAGTATTCAAAAAGACATAGCAAAGGACTCCATATATTAGAGCATTGGGTCAAACTTTTGAAGTCACACACACACACACACGCACACGCACACACATGCACACACACAAAATCACTGGATGAAATTATAAAAACCAAGAAAAAAATAATCTGAATGGTCCTATGAAGAATAATTTAAAAATTGTCATCTGTTGAACCATTTGAACCACAATTTAAATTTTTTTCCAAAGAAAGTATCATGCCCAATGTTGTGTTTTTTTTGTTAATTTATTCATTTGTCAGAGAGAGAGGGAGAGAGAGAGAGAGAGCGAGCAAAGGCAGACAGAGTGGCAGGCAGAGGCAGAGGGAGAAGCAGGCTCCCCGCCGAGCAAGGAGCCCGATGTGGGACTCGATCCCAGGATGCTGGGATCATGACCTGAGCCGAAGGCAGCCGCTTAACCAACTGAGCCACCCAGGCGTCCCATCATGCCCAATGTTTTTACCAGTTAGTCCTGTCAAATCTTCAAGAAGTGACTAATCCTACTCTATGTTGCGGAAGTGGAGGAAGGGACTGCTCCCGGCATTCTGAGTAAGAAGAACCTAGGAGCACAGCCTGTAGATCAGAACAGCACAAATTAGCAGCCCTGAGCTCCACACAGGGAAATCCAGGCCTTTTCACAGATGCACCTGGACACATAAATTCTGAAAACTGAATCTATGGTAATTGAAAAAAAAGAAAAAGAAAAGAAAAAAAGGTAACACGTTGTGACCATCAAACCTGAGAAATGGCAGATCAAGCAGACCTAAATAGGAAATAATAAATACAGCGGTGATTGACCAGGACAACAAAGGACTGAGACCTCTGCCCCCCAAAAGCTAGACAAGGCGCACTGTGTTCAAGCACATGTGAAGCACTTTTGTCCAAACTGGCCACAGATGTGTTAGAAGGACTAAAATAAAAAAAGACAAGAAATAACAGGTGTTGGTGAGGATCTAGAGAAAAAGGAACCCTCATACACCTTTGGTGGGAATATAAATTGTTGTAGTCACTGTGGAAAACAGTATGGAGTTTCCTCCAAAAATTGGAAATAGAGATACCATATGATCCAATAATTCCAGTATTGGGTATTTACCCAAAGAAACAAAACCGCTAATTCAAAAAGACATACGCACCCCTGTGTTTATTGTAACATT
>PISX010013490.1:0-56445 GCA_004024625.1 Mellivora capensis | reverse complement strand
CTACGTTTGTATCTTTAGGGTAAATACCCAGTAGTGCAATTGCTGGGTCATAGGGTAGTTCTATTTTCAACTTTTTGAGGAACCTCCATGCTGTTTTCCAGAGCGGTTGCACCAGCTTGCATTCCCACCAACAGTGTAGGAGGGTTCCCCTTTCTCCACATCCTCGCCAGCATCTGTCATTTCCTGACTTGTTAATTTTTTGCTAACAGAGTCTTAACCAGCAATTTGTTTTTGCATTCCGCCATGGTGAGCTGGAACTTACAAAGTAGGAGGAAGGCAGAAGATGGGGATTTAGATGCTTGGGATCTCTCTCCTGAATTAAAAGGGAAAAGGTCATGAAGAATGTGGTGTGACCCATACACAAAGATAAATTCGAAATGGATAAAAGACCTCAACGTGAGACAGGAATCCATCAGATCCTAGAGGAGAACATAGGCAGTAACCTCTTTGATATCAGCCACAGCAACTTCTTTCAAGATATGTCTCCAAAGGCAAAGGAAACAAAAGCGAAAATGAACTTTTGAGATTTCATCAAGATCAAAAGCTTCTGCACAGCAAAGGAAAGTCAACAAAACAAAGAGGCAACCCATGGAATGGGAGAAGATATTTGCAAATGACAGTACAGACAAAAGGTTGATATCCAGGATCTATAAAGAACTTCTCAAACTCAACACATACAAAACAGATAATCATGTCAAAAAATGGGCAGAAGATATGAATAGACACTTTTCCAACGAAGACATACAAATGGCTATCAGACACATGAAAAAATGTTCATCATCACTAGCGATCAGGGAGATTCAAATTAAAACCACATTGAGATACCACCTCACACCAGTTAGAATGGCCAAAATTAGCAAGACAGGAAACTACGTGTGTTGGAGAGGATGTGGAGAAAGGGGAACCCTCTTACACTGTTGGTGGGAATGCAAGTTGGTGCAGCCACTTTGGAGTGTGGAGTGTGGAGATTCCTCAAGAAATTAAAAATAGAGCTTCCCTATGGCCCTGCAATTGCACTACTGGGTATTTACCCCCAAAGATACAGATGTAGTGAAAAGAAGGGCCATCTGTACCCCAATGTTTATAGCAGCAATGGCTACGGTTGCCAAACTGTGGAAAGAACCAAGATGCCCTTCAATGGACGAATGGATAAGGAAGATGTGGTCCATATACACTATGGAGTATTATGCCTCCATCAGAAAGGATGAATACCCAACTTTTGTAGCAACATGGACGGGACTGGAAGAGATTATGCTGAGTGAAATAAGTCAAGCAGAGAGAGTCAATTATCATATAGTTTCACTTATTTGTGGAGCACAACAAATAACATGGAGGACATGGGGAGATGGAGAAGAGAAGAGATTTGAGGGAAATTGGAAGGGGAGGTGGACCATGAGAGACTATAGACTCTGAAAATCAACCTGAGGGGTTTTGAAGGGGCGGGGGGTGGGAGGTTAGGGGAGCCTGGTGGTGGGTTTTAGGGAGGGCACGTATTGCATGGAGCACTGGGTGTGGTGCAAAAACAATGAATACTGTTACGCTAAAAAGAAATTAAAAAAAAAAAAAAGAATGTGGTGTGAGGAAGTTGGGAATATGATTCAGGTTTTTAAGAAACCTTTCTTGGATTATGACATTTAAGAATTGAGCTTTATCCTGGAGTGGGAAGATAAGTCCTTGTATTTGAATCCGGAAGGAAATGAAGCAGGAAAGGTAGTTAGCATAGGAAGTTCTCAAGTTTGTAAGAGGCAATTACCTCATTCTATCTGATAACAGCAAATGAATAGTTAAGGGCTTTTAAGATAATCAATCTGAAGTCCCCACACAGAAAAGAAGTTGAGCTGGGGACACAGATGGCCCAAAAAGCCACTGTGTCTTCACAATGTCACACTAAGGACCGACCTCAACATATGGAATGTTAGAAACCAACTGAAATTTAACATTAGAAAATGTGCAACTTGGATCTAATATATGTACCTTTCCCTATCTTTTTCTAAATATGATATCAAGATATTATATTTTACAGTAGTTGAATAATATTTTCTATTGTTCTGATAAAGAGCTAAACTTTCTGTGTGTGTGCAGATGACCAAAAGATCTCAATTATGCACACTGGGTCCCTTGCTCAGAATCTGCACTAATCACTATTTCCCCTAGTGGCCATATCCATAATTGCAGGCCTGTGTCACTGTATGCCCCCAGGGCAAGGGCAATGAGTTTGGCCTTACCATGATTTCTTATCCATTGTTTGTCTCATGGTGCCACTGGCATGGGTATATGATTACCCAGTGCTCTAAATTAATAGGTCTGTAATATCCTTACCACATGCCTAGGGCTTCCATTTTGAAGTGGAACTTCTGGCTCTGGAGGATCATTTGTCCTTTTCCACTCCCTGCCCCCAATTGTGGGTAATGACTCTCCCAATTTCTTTCTTCTTAATTTCCTTCTTTTGTCTCAATTTCTTGATGCCCAGCACCAGAAGTATATCTACATGCTCCTTCTGCATCCCAATAGGGGAATCATGTTCATTAAGGTTAAGTCTCCTTCAAGGGCCAGAGAGCCACTGGTCCTTCCTTCCCAGATCAGAAGGACTTGCTGTACTTGAAAGATCTATAACTTGATATCTATTGATCTACTGAATTTTTGCTTCATCCTCATTTCTGCTCAAACTCTGGTTTGCATTTCTGTTGCTGTTTTAGTCTAGTATCCTGGCAACCACTTCCAAGTTTCTTACTGTCTGACAAGAATGGTGGCCAGAAGGAGGAGTGGGAGTGCTGTCTCTTAAAGGTGGAGATAGAAGGGTGGACAGGAAGGAAGGCTAAGGTGGTGGAGAGAGGGGAGAAAGAGAGGAAAGGAGAGAAAAAGCAGGAATGATGAGAAGGGGGGAAAAAAACCCATGAAACTAGGAAGAAAGGGGATAGATGGGGAAAGGACAGGGAAGAAAGAGTATGTCCACCAGGCGAGAAGTCACCAGGGCCCTGATACTCAGTAGTGATCTAAGTCAAGCAAATGAGTAAGTTAAATATCCTAAGATCTACCCCACTCCAACCAGAGATGGTGGCTCTCTGGTGACCCTGGGAACCCAGGACAGCCTCTGTTCCCTAAGATGGGAAGGCAAGGGGCCAAAATGCCTTCAGTTAGGAAGTGACTTTGGGTCAGGGTCTCATGGCTCCTCCTAGCCTTCACTTAGTTTCTGACCCTGACTTTGCTGCTACCTCTAGCCTGAAGCCCAGATTCTGGAGAATTCTTTTGGTTTCTAACTTATGCACTATTTTTCCTGGTCTCAGCTTCCAGAAAGCTGTTGGCCTAAGTATTTTGAGTGAATGAAGGAAATGATTTCCAGAGAAATGTTCACCACCCAAAAGAAGCTCAATTCTTGGCTACTCTGGACATGGTAGTGCAAATATGTACAATAGTTTTCTCCGGACCTTGGAGGACTCCTAACAATCTTTATTTTCCACCCCCTCTTAGCACAGCAGATAGGATTAGCAAAAGAGAGTCTCTGGTATTCTAAAAAAAAAATGTTGCCATCTTGCTAAAAACCAACAACAATCTTTAAACATGCATTTAACCACATATAAAGTATAATCACATACTATCGTAATTTTTTTTCTTTAAAAGTATTGGGATGACTTTCCTGACCTTGACCACAATGGGTATGTTAATTAGCTAAAGCAAATTTCTGTAATTCAGGAAAATTTACATGAAGCTGATATTTATGCTGCTGAACAGGGAATTTTTATGCTGTCATTCCTTGAAAAACACAACTTGCCAAAATTAAAACAAGAAGAAAGAGTAAATCTGAATAGACCGATATTCTTTAAAGAAAAGAGGGTGCCCGGGTAGTGTAGTTGGCTAAGCTTTAGAATCTTGGTTTCAGCTAGGGTCATGATCTCAGTATCGTGAGATCAAGCCCTCTGTCAGACTCCAAGCTGGGGGGGAGTCGGCTTGAGCTTTTCTCCCTCTCCTTGCCCTTCTCTAGCTTGTGCTCTCTTCCTCTCAAAATAAATAAATAAATCTTTAAAAAAAAAGAAAAAAAACTCTTTCTACACATTGAAAAGACCAATATTACATCATCTTGTCCCCAAAATAAAGAGGAAACATTTCCTAACTTTTTATTTTGAGACTAACACAGCCCTGATACAAAAACCAAACAAGGATATTATAAGAAAAGAACATTACAGGTCAATATTGTTCATGAATAGAGATGTGAAAATCCTATTTAAAATATTAGCAAACTGAATACAGTGATATATTTTCTAAAATGGATAATAGATCATGACAGTAAAGTTTATATGAAAAATGCCAGCATTATTTAACATTCAAATATCAATCAATGTATTTAACCACAGTAATAGAAAAATTCTATCTCCAAAGACTTTTAAGAAACACTCAATAAAATCAACACCTATGCATGACAAAAATCTCTCAGTGTTAGAAATAAAAGTGAACTTCTTTTTTTCTTCTAAATATAATGAATATGTACAATATATGCACAGATTTTAATGATGAATTACTACATTCTTTCACCCTGGGGTTGGGAACAAGGTAAGAATATCCATTATCTTGTTCACAATCTTAGGGGCAAGGCAAAAGATTGGAATTAATAAATGAAGTTGTCAAGGTCACCAGATACAGAACCAAGTAAGAAATCAATAATTTTTTTTTCCACCATGATCAAGTGGGATTTATCCTGGGTTGCAAGGGTGGTTCAGTATTCACAAATCAATAAATGGGATACACCCCATTAATAAAAGAAGGCAAAAGAAACATTGATAATTTCAATAGATGCAGAAGATGCATTTGACAAAGTACAACATCTGTTCATGATAAAAACCCTCAATAAAGTTGGTTTAGAGGAAACGTATTTCAGCATAATAAGGCCCATATATGAAAAAGCCACAGTTAATATCATTCTTGTTGGGGAAAAACTGAGAGCTTTTCCTCTATAGTCAGGAACAAGTTAGGATGTGTACTCTCATTATTGTAAATAGTGTGTTATTTAGTTTCCTATATTTGAGGATTTCCCAAATCTTTCTAATACTGATTTGTAATTTAACTTCTTTGTAGTTCAAGAACATAATTCATATTATTTAAATCCTTTTAAATTTATTGTATGAAAATTTAATAAATGAAATGTATTAAATTTATTAAAATTTAAATTAATAACACACTACTAATTAACCTATGGCTCAAAGAAGAAATCACAAGGGAATTTACAAAATATTCAAACTGAGTGAAAATAAAAACACAATGTATCACAAATTATTAGATGTTGCTATGACTATATTTAGAGGGAATTTTATAGTACTATATGCTTACATTAGAAAAAAAGAATTTCAAATCAATGACCTAAGTTTCCAACATATTATCTAAACTTATTCTAAGAAACCAGAATAAAAAGAGCAATTTTAATCTCAAATAAACAGAAAAAATAAAGAAAAAAATTTAAATCAATGAAATAGAAACAAAAAATTACAAAGAAAATCAAAAGCTACTTACTTAAGAAAATTATTAAAACTGGTAAGCCACTACCCAGACTAATTGGGGAAAAAAAGAGAGGACAAAAATTACCAACTTCAGAAATGAGAGGGGGGACATGACCACAGATCCTACGGGCAGTAAGGTTAATAGAGAACATTATGTTTAAATCTATATCAATAAATCTAAATGAAATTGACAAAGGCCTTGAAAGATACAAATTACTAGAGGTCACTGAAGAATAAATATGTACCCTAAATATCCCTGTATCTAGTAAGAAATTATTTTGTCATTTAAATGCTTCCCACAAAGCAAACTCCAGGCACAGAGAACTTCATTGATTCATTCCATGAAACATTTAAAAAAGAGAATATTGATTCTACACAAAGTCTACTGGAAAAGTGAAGAGGAGAGTTTATTTCCCAACAAATTCTATTAGGCCAGCATTAACCTGATAGCAAAACCAGATAAATAAATTACAAGGAAATCGAAAACAAAACTGCAGACCAATCTATTTCATGAACATAGATACAAAATACAAAACTTTAGCAAATTATCACTACAATATAAAAAGGATCATGACCATGTGGAGTTCATTCCAAGAATATAAGGTTAATTTTACATTTAACATCAGTATAATTCACCATACTTATAGACCAGGGCCAAAAAAGAAGTGGAAAAAAAATATGATCTTCTTAATAAAAAATAAGGGAGAAAGAGAAGGAGGAAGGAGGAAGAGGAAGAGAAACACATGACAGAATCCAACAACCACTCATGAATGGTGGAATGAACTAGGAATGAAGAGGAATTTCCTCAATTGGTAAAGGTGACCCATAGAAACCTACAGCTAATATCATCATATCTAATGGTGAAAGACTGAAATCATACACTACAAAGATCAAGAGAGAGGCAAAGATGTCTGTTCTTACCACTTCTGTGTGACATTCTATTGAAGGTTCTCTCCAGTGCAATAGGCAAGAAAAATGAGTAAGAGGCATGCAGTCTGGAAAGAAAGAAAATACAAAACATATTTGTAGATAACATAGTCTGTAGAAAATCCTAAAAAAATACTGTTTATTACTTATTGTAAACTTACATACAAAACTAATATATAACTATTATTAGTATTTCTATTTATCAGCAAGAAACAGTGGAGAATTGATATTTTTATTTATTTATTTGAGAGAGCGTTTGGGGGGAGGGGCAGAGGAAGAGAATCTTCAAGCAGACTCCCACTGAGCACAGAGCCTGATATGGGGCTGGAGCTCAAAACCCATGAAGTCATGACCTGAGCCTTCACCAAGAGTCAGACACTCAGCTGACTGAGCCACCCAGGCACCCTGAGAATTGACATTTAAAAAATACTATTAATAATATCATCAAAAATATGAAATATAGCTTTGAATAAAAGATACACAAGATGTATACATCAAAAACTAATAAACATTGCTAGCAGAAATGAAAGAAAGCTTAAATAGATGTAGAAATATATCACATTTGTCAATTGGCAAAATCAGTATTGTTAAGATGGCAATGCTCACCAAATTGATCTTTAGAGTCAATCAATCTCAGGTGGTTTTTTTCTTTTTAAGTAGAAACTGAAAAACTGATTTTAAAATTTGTGTAGACATGCAAAGGACTTAGAATACTCAAAATAATTAGAAAAACAAGAATAAAGTTAAAGGACTTAGAAAATCTTGGATTCAAGATTTATTGAAAAGCAATTCTAATCAAGGCCATGTGGTATCAGCATAAAGATACAATGCCAGTGAAAGAGAATGAAAAGTCCAGAAATAGACCCACATATACAAGGTTAACTGATTTTCAATAAAGATACCAAGAGAGTTCAATGGAGAAAGGATAATCTTCTCAACAAATGGTTCTGGAACAGTTGAATATTTGAAAGTAAAAAATAAACCAGGTCATTTCCAAATCACACCACATACAAAACTAACTCAAAATGGACCATAGATTTAAACATAAAAGCTTAAACTATGAAAGAAGAAGAAATTATGAGCGGAAAACTTAGTGATCTTAGATTTGACTAAAAAATTATTAAATAGGACACAAAAAGCATAAGCGATAAAGAAAAAAATGTATTCCATCAAAATTAAATTTTTGCTCTTCAACAGATAGTGTTGGAAAAATAAAAAGGCATGCCACAGATTGGTAGAAAATAATTGCAAAATAAATATTGAACAAAGGATGTGTGTGGAAAAAATCTTTAAAATTTTACAACTCAATAATAAGACAGAGTACAATCAAGAAAATGTCAAGTGATTTTAACTGGCATTGAACCAAAGAAGATAGTAAATAAGTGCATGAAAACATGCTCAATAATATTAGTCATTAGGGAAATGCAAATCAAAACCACAATGATATACTACTTCATAACCACTTTGAATGGCTAAAATTAAAAAGACTGATCACTCCAAGTGTTAGTGAGGATATGAAGCAGTTGGAATTTTCATCATCTGCTGTTGTGAACATAAAATAGTATAGTCACTCTGGAAACCAGATTGTAGTTGCTTAAAAATTAAATACACCCCTACCATATGATTCAGCCATTTTGTTCCTGGGTACTTACTCAAGACATGAAAAAGAAAGTAAATGTCCATAGAAAGACTGATTCACAAATGCTCACAGCTGCTTTATTTATGATAGCACAAAACTGGTAATAGCTCAAATATCCATCAACTGGTGAATGGATAAGCTGTGTTATATCCATATAATGAATATTCAGCAACAAAAAGGAATCAACAATTGATACATGCAACAACATGACTAAATCTCAAGATAATTATCTTAGTGAAAGAACTCAGACCCCCTCCAAAGTAAATATTGAATGAATTTCCATTTGTACAAAAATATAGAAAATGCAAACTGATATACAGTGACAGAAAGCAGATTGGTTGTTGTATAGTGACAGGCTGGAGTAGAAAGAAATGCTCTATAAAGTGTTATGAGGAAAGTCTGAAGAGCGTTATCTTCATTATGCTGATTGTGGTGATGGTGTCATAGTACACATGTATGTTAAAATATATCAATTGTATACTTTAAACATGTACAGCTTACTGTACTTCAATTAAACCTCAATAAATCTATTAAAAATCAATTGTATTCAATTGTATTTTTCATATACTAGCAACAAGCAATGGGAAAATGAAATTTTTTAAATACCATGTATAAGAGCATAAAAAATGTAAAACATCTAAGAATAAATCTAATAAAAGATGTGTAAGACCTCTACATTGAAAATTACAGAACAAGATTGAAAGCAATCAAAGTAGACCTAAATAAATGGAGAAATATTTCATGTTCATGATAGGAAGTTTCAATAATAATAAGGTGTTGATTCTCCTCTGTGTGATCTATGGATTAATACAATCCCAATCAAAACACTATTAGTTTTTTTGGTTTTGGTTTTTTATGAAATATTTTTTATGAAAATTGAGAGCTTTAAATATATATCTCTTAAATATATCTAGGATAGCTAGAACAATCTTAGACAATCAGACACAGTTAAAGATTTCAAGCCTTAGGAAAAACCATAATGATTAAAACAGTGTGATACTGGCACAAGGACAAATAGGTCCATGGAACAAAACAGAGGGTCCAGAAAAGATCCACACATATATGGCAACATAACAGTGTCAACTGCAGTTCAGTGGAGAAAAGATAATCCTTTCAATAAATGTTGCCAGAGCAGTTAGACAACCATAAGGGAAAAAAAAATCTCGCCTCCTAGCTCATACCATACACAAAAACAAATTCCAGATGGATTATAGATTTAAATGTGAAAGGTAAGATGATACAACTTGTGGAAGGAAGCCTAAGAAAATTTCTATATGTCATTAAATATGCAAAAGTTTCTTAAGTTGAAAACAAAAGCATACAACATCAAAGTTATTAAAAAGGAAAGCCACATAGTGAGAGAATGTATTTGTAGTACATATATCTGACAAGACCTCTATCTAGGATTTAATAGGAATCCCTACAAGTAAATAAAATAGGCAAAAAGCCCAAGAGAAAAATGGGCAAATGAAAAAAAGAAAGAAAGAAAAGAAATAAAAAGAAAAATGTGCAAACAACCTGAACAGGCTTTCCATAAAGAAGGAGATCTGAATGGTCAGGTGCAAAGTGCTAACCATCATTACTCATTAAAGAAATGTATAGGGTGCTCGGATGGTTCAGTTCGTTAAGTGTCTGATTCTTTTTTTTTTTTTTTTAAGATTTTTTATTCATCTGACAGAGAGAGATCACAAGTAGGCAGAGAGGCAGGCAGAGAGCGAGAGAGAGAGAGAGAGAGAGAGAGAGGGAGTGGAGGAAGCAGGCTCCCTGCCTAGCAGAGAGCCTGACATGGGACTCGATCCCAGGACCCTGAGATCATGACCCGAGCTGAAGGCAGAGGCTTAACCTGCTGAGCCACCCAGGTGCCCTAAGTGTCTGATTCTTGATCTCAGCTTAGGTCTTGATCTCAGTCATGAGTTCAAGCCCCACATTGGGCTCCATGGGCAAGGAGCCTACTTAAGGAAAAAAAAAAAAAAAAGAAAGAAAAAAATGCACATTAAAAACCCAGTACAAAACTATTATATACCCTCAGCATGGCTAAAATTAAAAAGGCAGAAAATAGCAAGTATTGGCAAGAATGTGGAGAAAAAAGGACTCTCATACATTGTTGGTAAAAGGGTTAATTGTGCAACCGTTCTGAAAACTCTTCAACGGTATCTACTAAATCGAAATGCACTTATCCTAAGATCCAGCATTTCTACTTCTTGGGAATATAACCAACAGGAATATGTGCATAAGCTCATCAAAAGACATATACGAAAATGTTCACAGCAGCACTATTCCTAAAAGCTGAAAGTGGAAACACCTAGAATGTTCATCAACTGTAGAATAAATATGTTGCAGTATATTAACATCACAGGAACAAACTATAACCACAGGGATGAAGCTCTCCCTACCTGCTCCTCCCAGTAACGCTGAGTAGAAGAGCCAGCCTCACCCAAGAATACATACAGTAGGATTTTATTTCTATAAGGTTCATGAACAGGGAAGAATAATCTATAGTGTTGGAAATCAGGACAGTGGCTCTTCTCAGGAGCAGTAGTGACTGAGAAGGAGCATGAGATGCTTCTGGTCCTGGCCTTTTTCCATTACTTGATCTGGGTGCTGGTTATAAAGGGCTCACCCTGTGAAAATTCACCCAGCGGTATACTTATGGCTTATATACATTTCTTTTGTATGTCACACTTCAAAAAAAAAAGGGTTGACTTACTATGTGGTCAAGTTCTGTGATGGAAACCAACAGGGTACTTGAAAGAATTTGGTTGGAGTGGTGAGTCAGGGAGGTCTCCCTGGAGGAAGGGGCAAATGACATGGAAAATCAGCAAGTGAAATAAAACAGGAATCCCCACACCCTACCCAGAAAATCACAGGATATGAGGTGATAATCAGCATAAGCGACCTGCCTTGGGTGGTCATTTAACTGTCTTTAAATAACTATCACATCCTGGGGTCCTGACCTTGGTCCTCGGCTTTCTTCTCTCTTCTGCTAGGAGAAGAAAAAAAAAAAAACAACTTCTCTGGAAGTAACCAAAGAAGACCCCTGGTTTTCACTTGTCTACTACCTATCCTTAGCTGTTTATTATTTTTCTTTAATATAGACCAAGGATCAATAAACTACAGCCCATGGGTCAAATCTAGCCAACAGCCTGTTTTTGTCAAGTTTTATTTGATTAAATATTTTCTATGACTGCTTTGCATTGCAACAGCAGACTTGAAGTGTCACAATAGACTGTATGGTCAGCAAAGTCTAAAATATTTGCTATCTGGTTGTTTGAGGAAAATGTTTGTAGATCCTTGGAATAGACACTCAGTGATACTTAGCCATAGCTATCAATCTGTCTATCCTACTGTCTTCTCCATCCTTATCAAATACCTGATGCCACCATGCCTGCTACTTCATTTCCACCCATAGGTGCAACTCTTCCAGTTCCCCACTTGTGCAAGTTTTAACAACTGGGCTATCTCTGCTCAGCTAACCACTGGTGATGGCACTCTCTTGCCATCTAGTCAGCGAGTGATATAGCTTCCAAAGCCTATCTTATTACCTTCTTTCTCAGACCAGTCCTGGCACCAAATTTTGGAGGCTGGGTTCTTCAAAAGGAGATGCCCAGACAGAATTTGAGGTGAAAGATGTTTCTTAGGGATTAACATCCATGAAGGGAAAAAGAAGATAGTAGGGTTGGACAGAGGGAGAAGTTGAAGTCTGATGAAAGCCTGAACAAACCTCGGCCAACCTGAGGGAGCTCTGCCTCTGTCCCAACCATCAGAGTATCCTGTACCAGCAGACATGGCTGGACCTTTATACCCCCACCTCACTTCCTCAGGTATGACTTTGGCAAGGGGGCCCCTGTCCAGCTGAAGCAGGCTGTGCAAGAGTTGACAGCTGGAAGCTGCTTGCTGGTCACATTCCTCACAGCTGGGCAGCAATTCCCCCCTGTAAGAGGACAGCAAGGCTCTGCAAAGTGGACTGAAGTGCCCAAGATCACACAACTGGGAGAGGTAGGCTGATATTCAAATTTAGTCTCCCTGGCTTTAAAATCCCATGTTTTCTCCACTGTAGCCCACCACCTCTTACAAAGCAATTACTGTGTACTACAACATTTTATTAATCAAAGACAAAAATAATGGGCTGTCAGATGTTTTAGCCAGCTTAAGCTACTCAGAGTCACTCTTGCACATACATGGGGGTAAGTGTTTAACAAGGATAATCTCCATAGCAGCCCCTATAGTGGGTGCTACTACTATATCATTTACAAACAGGGAAACTGAAGCTTAGGAGAGAGGAAGAGACTTGTCAAAAGCAAACTGTCACACCCAAGTCTGTTTAATCACTGCACAGGACTTCTTCCTATCCTGTATGGAAGAAAGCCTATCCTTAAGAAAAGTGAATGCTTTGTCAGTTTTCTTGTAACTTCCTAGTATAGGAAACTATCATTGTAAGTCTTTTGAAGTGATAAAAATAGCCTAAGGAATCCCATCATTATCTTCAAAGATATCCAGGGACCCAGGCACACAGAATGGGAATGCCTATGGTAACACAGGGCCTGGGAAAGGTGGACTGGAGTGTGTCTGAGCATGAGGAGGGGTGCAGGAAGACATCCTGGAGATTTGGGGATCCCCTTTTGCTGTCCACCAGTTTTTGTCTGTTGATTTTCCCTTGAAGATAGTGCATTAGAAAAGGCAATATTTACTTGATTTTGTTTGGTTTTGTAAGTCAGCATGGGTTTGATGAGCATCCAAACACAGATTCTGATCCTTACTGTGTGACCTCCACTAAGTAGCTTTATCTCGCTGATCCTCAGTTTTCCCACCTGTAAGGTCTAGCTTTTTAACACCCCTATCTCCTGGCATTGTTGTGAGGTAATGCTTACGGGATAAGCATTGAACACAGCATGCAGTGACACTCAACAAACAGTATTTGGGTTCTGGTCACTATGGGACCCCAACTCTTGATCATGCTAGATACCTCTTGTTTTCAGTCCAAGATCCACCTTTCAGCACAGAAGCCCTGCCTCAGTTTATATGCAGGGTCTGTCTTTTACTCTTCAATTGCCAGAGAACACCCACATCCTTGACTCCTGATCAAAACTGGATTCCTCCTAGCGCCTCTAAAGAACTACATCTTGAGGAGGTGGGAAGAAGTTGGCCTCTGAAGCCAGACTGGTCTGAATTTCATCTGAGTCACTTATTAGCTGTGTGACCTTGGATAAGCTTCTTAACCTTTCTGGGCTTCCAATTTCTTATCTGCACCATGAGAATAACAATCATACCCACTTCATGGGATTTTGGTGAAGGGTCCTTGCACACTGACTGGCATACTGGAGGTGCTAAAGTGACATCTGAACTCTTTTCTTTTTGCTTTTTCCATGTATTCTAAAGTAACATTTTCACCAGAGACCTCTAAAGAGTCCTATTTTAGCTCACATCTTTTTACAATCTTGGTTACAGATTGGTATAGCTATTTAAAAAGACAAAATTTGGGTACCCTGGGTGGCTCAATGAGTTAAGCATCTGCCTCTTGATTTTGGCTTAGATCATGATCTCAGGGTTGTGAGATTGAGCCCCATATCAGGCTCCACATTCAGCACAGAGTCTGCATGAAATTCTCTCCATTCCCGCTCTGTCCCTTCCCCCTGCTTGTGTGCACACACACGTACTCTCTCTCTCTAAAATAAATATGTAAAATCTTAAAAAAACAAAAAGACAAAATGCAATAGTGGCTTTAATAATAATAATAATAATAATAATAATGGCTAACTATCATGTAAAAGTAGTCCCAGTTCATGCCTCCATGATGTATACAGTCTAGTGGGGGGAGGTGGACATTGATCTACAAACCACAAGCTCTGGGAATGAGAGGGGCATGTGACAGTTCATTTACTTCTCAAAAGGACCTATGAGGTGAATAATAATATTATATTTGCTTTTTTGACAGAAAATGAGATTCAGGGAAGTTGTGATTCTTATTCAGGTTCACCCAACTAGTAAAAGGCATAAGCAGGTTTTGAGCCCAGGTCCTCCTTCTCATACTCTAGTTGTGAAACAAGTATAAAGACTGTAGGTAGCTATCATCAGACTTCTACAAGATAGAATCTCTGTTAGGCAGAGGCTGACCTTTGAACTTTTAAAATAGGAGCCAGTTGCAGTTAGTAAGACTGTTATTTGAAGTATATCTGAGAAAGGGGCAGAGACAGACTGCCTCCCCCTCCAAGAAGCTAGTGCTCTGATGCTTTGTTTTGAAAAGCTGGATCTGTTAGTTAGAGGTAGCATGTGGTTTAAGCCCTTTGTTTCACAGATGAGTAAAACAAGGCTCAGAGAATAGAAGGGACTTGCTCCAGGTCACAAAGAAATCACTAAATAACTAGTTTCTTCCCATGTCTATATATCAATCCCAGGGAAGACTCTGAATGACTCTTTTGGATCATATGCTCATCCTTGTACCAATCAATGAGGCCAGACCTAACACCATGAATGACAGCCCCAAAGCCAACCAAACACTCTTCCTTGAGATGCCACAGAATTGCTCCTTCTCAGGTCTTGAGCTACATTGCTACCAGTTAAGAGGGGCCTTCCTCAACCACTCTACCCAAAGCAGACCTCTTCCCTGACCCTGCTGCCCTTTTCATTTTCCTCCATAGAATATAGAATATAAAGAACCTCCTTGAAAAGAGGGACTTTGTCTAATTTTTTGACCACTGTATCCCCAGTATTTAGAACTTAACATATAGCAATGCTTGATAAATATTTTTGAATAAAAATAAAAAAGAGTTGGGGAAGGAGTTTCCCAAAGGATCTGGAAGAAGACAAAAGGGAAAGCATGCTGGACAGTCATACAACACCAACACAACAGCCACTGCAGAATTCTTAGCAATTCATTTTTAGAAAAAGTGATAAAGCAACTACTTTTTCAATTAGAGTTAAAAAAAAAAAGTCATTGGGAAGGCTGTGATCTTTGGTTTATCATCTGTATCTCTTATTAGCCTGGGACCTTCTTGAATACAGAAATAAGGACTTAATCATCTCCGCTTGCTTAGCACTTATCAGAGCCTGGCACATAGTAAAAGTGTTCAAATAAGGGTTTTGGATGAATAAACACAGTTATAATATCTTAATCAATGTTTTGGGGATCAATTACCAGGGGACCTTGTAAAAATGCAGATTCTGATTCAGTAGGTTTGGATGGGGCCAGAGAATCTCCATCTCTAACAAGCTCCCAGGTGCTACTGCTGCTGGTATGAGCAACACGTTGAGAAGCCAATCTCTGTCTACTGAGAAGGAATCTGTGAATATCTCACAATATAAAGAAGTGAAATAAAGAGCCAAGAAGGGCTTTCCACAAGGAAAAACAGTAGGAGGATCTGGAGACCTGGATTCTAGGTCTCCTGCTATGTGCTGGTGAACATGGACAAGTTTCTGCACCCTTGTGAACCTCAGTTCCGCGTGTCAGGTCAGGACTCCCCAACCTGCCCTGCCCTCCTCACCCACAGTGTCTGAGGTGCAGTAGTGAGGGCAGGGGTTTGGTGGGGCGCTAGAAGAGGGCTGTCTATGGCTGAATCAGACACAGTACTACCTGGGTAAACTCTAAGAACTTATATATTAGCATATCCTACAAGAATGGGAAGAAGAATTAAGATCAACATATATTATAGAAAAGAACCCCTGAATTCTCAAGGCTGCCAACCAGCATGTGGCTCTCAAATGTTATACTTAACCCTACACTATAAATTCTCACATCTACTTACTGATTGTTTTCAGTTTCTAATGCTGCTCTCCCCCACTGGCTGGACTCTTTAATAAGAACTTTTTTTCCCGACCTCTGAATCTTACCCCACTCTTTCTGAAAAACAAACACACAGAAACACAACAAAACTCCCTCTTATGCCTTTGTTTATCCCTCACAAACAATAGTAAAAATGAGAAACGACAAAAATGATAGCTTATCACTTCAGAAACATGAACTCTGTGCCAGAGGTCTCAATAGACCCTAGCCTAGATCATATTGGTGTTTTCCCAATTATGGTAGACATCAATTACAGCATGTGATACATGGACAAGTGTCATTTTAGCAATTATATTATATTATATATAATATATACAGTATTAATGGGTTATCTTCTATTGGTGGTAAATAATACTGTTTTTCCATTTAGCATAGCAATATAAAGTCTCCTTTAAATACAAACAAAATTAATTAATAAAAAGGAAAAGTAAATCAAAACCATAATAAGATACCACTTCACACTAATTAGAATGGCTATTATAATAATAATGTTACTAATATCAACAACTATTGGTGAGAATGTGGAGAAACTGGGACCCTAATGTATTAGGTGAGAATGTGAAGTGGTGCCACCTCTTCATACAAGAGGCTAGCAGTTCCTCAAAAGGCTAACTACAGATTTACCATATGATGCATACACTGCATATGATGCAATAGCAATTCCACTCCTAGGTATGGACCCAGGAGAATTGAAAACATACGTCCATGTAAATCTCGAACATGAATATTCATAGCATTAGTCATAACAATCAAAAGCTGAAAACAACCCAGATGTCTATCACCTGATGAATGGAAAAATACAATGTAGCATATCCATGCAATGGAACATTATTCAGCCATAAAAAGTAATGAAGTACTGACAGATGCTACAATGTGGATGAATCTTGAAAACATTACTCTAAGTGAAAGTAGCTAGACACAAAAGACCATGTATTTTATGATTCCATTTATATGAAATGTCCATAATGGGTAAAACCCATAGATACAGAAAGTAGATTAGTGGTTTCCTAGGGCTGGAGGAGGCATGAGTTGCAGAAAAATGGGGAGTGACTGCTAAGGGGTACAGGGTTTCTTTCTGGGTTGATGAAAACTGGGGTGTTCAAAAACTATGGTAATGCTTGTACAACTATATGAATATATTAAAATCACTGAATTGCATACCTTAGGTGGTTAAATTATATTATGTGATTTATATATCAATAAAAGTTATAAATATATATAAAGAAAATATTAGGTAGTAGTACAGATGGCATATAAATATGAAAAAAAGCATTAAGGAGACAGATACGGCAAATATGAGTTTGGGAAACACTGGATCATATCAGTAATCCTCATAACCCTATGAGGTCAATGTTAATTTTCTCCTGTTATACAGGAAACTGGACTCCAAGAGGTGAAAAATGTTCAAGAACAAAGAGTTTTAAGAAATCTTTGAACCCAGGCTGCTGACTCCAAAACTAGTACTCTTATCTGACATGTTCCTAGGCCCTCAGCCCTTGAGTTCAGCTCCCAACCCTACCTTTCTGATGATGCCTCTCCCCTTACTGTGCCTCTCTGAAACTTGGGTCTGTCCTATACCAATGAACAAATGACCATCAGCTATGGTTTTTACTTTGGCTAGAAGCCAAGACAGGGATATGAGAACTTGTTTCTAGGTAGTAGGAAAGAATAAGATCATTGTACAGAAGGGAAAACTGAGGACCAGGTCACATAAGTAGGCAGAGATACCCCTAAAACTCGTGGAGAGAGGTCTATGGCCAACACAACCAGTTGCCCACCAAATATCACCCCTTCTACATATAAAATTATTGCTGGGAAATTCCTGCCCCAGGCAAGAACCACATTTCTCAGATTCAAGAACCTCAGCAGTATCCAGACTTCAAGACAGTCCCAAATGACCCCTCCTCCTGTTATTCATACCCCTGTGCAGTCTCCTCCCACACTGAATACGGTTGACCTGTGTAACCAGTAGGATATTGCAAAAATGATGGTGTATAATTTCTGATGCTAGGTTGTAAAGAATACTAAAGTGGCTACTTTGCTCTCTTGGATCACTTACTTTGGGGAAAATGAGCTGCCATGTTCTGAGGACACTCAAACAGCCCTGTGAAGAGATCTACTTGTCAAAGAACTGAGGACTCTTGCCAATAGCCACATGAGTGCACCATCTTGGAAGCAGGTCCCCCAGTGCCAGTCAAGCCTTCTGATCACTGCAGTCACAGCTCATTTCTTGACTCCAGTCTCTTGAGAAGTCCTGAACCACAACTACTCATTGATGACTCTCCTTATTTCCCAACTCATGGAAACAATAGATAGTAAATGCTTATCATTTTAAGCCACTAAATTTTAGGGTAATTTGTTATTTAGTAATAGATAACCAATACACTCTGTGACTAGTTCTTGCCAGTGAAATGTGAGCTGAAAAATTATATATGCCATTCCAGACTCATGTGGTTAAGACACGAGTATACCATTTCTGCTTTCTCTTCCTCTTTCCACAGAGATCTTTTTCTTTTTTTCCCAGATATTTGCACACCCATGTTCAAAGCAGCATTATTCACAGTAGCCAAGAGGTGGGAGCAACCCAAGTGTCCACTGATAAATGAATGTATAAACAAAATATAGTCTATACATACAATGGAATATTACTCAACCTCAAAAAGGAAAGAACTCTGACACATGCTACAACAAAGATGAGCTTAATAACATCATGCTACATGAAATAAGCCAGTCACAAAAAGATACATTTTTTGTGTGTATGATTCCATGTATATGAAGTACCTAGAGTAGTAAAGTCATAGACAGAAAGTAGATTGGTGGCTGCCAGGGGCTGGGGGAGGAGGAAAAGGTAATTAGTGTTGAATGGATACATAATTTCAGTTTTTGAAGATGGAAAATAAAGTCCCAAAAGTTCATTTTCGCTTTTGTTTCCTTTGCCTTTGGAGACATATCTTGAAAGAAGTTGCTGTGGCTGATATGGAAAATGTCTGGAGATGGATGGCAGTGATGATTGCACAATAATGTGAATGTACATAATGCCAATAAATCGTATACTTAAAAATAGTTAAAAGAGTAAATTTTATATTCTGTGTATTTCATCACAATTTTTATTTTTTTAATTTTTTTTAGAAGATTTTATTTATTTGACAGATAGAGATCACAAGCTGGTAGAGAGGCAGGCGAGGGGGCAGGAAGCAGGCTCCCTGCTGAGCAGAGAGCCCGATGCGGGACTCGATCCCAGGACCCTGAGATCATGACCTGAGCTGCACAGAGGCTTAACCCACTGAGCCACCCAGGCACCCTCATCACAATTTTTAAATGTCATCGCGTGCTCAAAAGGAGTTACTCCCTCTGCTTGCCCCCCAAACTAAGCTTCTATGTGGAGGGATGGGGCTTTGGGTTGACTAACTCTTCTTCCAGCCACTATTTGCCAGAGCACTGTTGAGGACAAAAAGAGCAGGATCTTGTATTGACAATACAGGTTCAGTTGCATGAAATGTGTCCCGCCCAAAACAGTGGCTAACACAAGTTGAAAATTCAATTCTCCCTTATATAGTGTGGAGGTAGGCAGTGCGGGACTGGCACAGTGACTCTGCTCCATGCGGTCATTTAGAAATCCAGGCTCCTGTCTTGCATTCTGCCATCCCTAGGTGTTTCACCACATGACACAAGAGGGCTTATCACCAGGATGCTGGGTGGCTCAGATTGTTAAGTGTCTGTCTTCAGTTCAGGTCATGATTTTCAGGTCTGAGATCAAGCCCCACATCGGGCTCCTGGCTTGGTGGAGAGTCTGCATCTCTTTCTGCCTCTGCCTCTCCCCCTGCTTGCATTCTCTCTCTCTCTCTTTTTCTTTTTTAAAAGATTTTATTTATTTATTTGACACAGAGAGAGATCACAAGTAGGCAGAGAGGAAGGCAGAGAGAGAGGAGGAAGCAGGCTTCACGCTGAGCAGAGAGCCTGATGCGGGGCTCCATCCCAGGCTCAATCCCAGGCTCGATCCCAGGACCCTGGGATCATGACCTGAGCCAAAGGCAGAGGCTTTAACCCATTGAGCCAACCAGGTGCCCCAGCTTGCGCTCTCTTTGTCTCTCTCTCTCTCTCTCTCTCAAATGAATACTATGATCTTAAAAAAAAAAAAAAAAAAAAAAAAAAAAAAAAAAAAAAAAAAAAAAAAAAAAAAAAAAAAAAAAAAAAAAAAAAAGAGGGCTTACCACCACATCTATGTCCTAAGCAGCAAGGTGAGGAAAGGGGAGAAGGAACATGCCTCTTCTCTTTAAGATACTGTCATTTGGGTTCTCTGTATCAGAAGTAGGATGTAATTGTTGCCTGATGTATAATCCCTTGAATGCTCCAACAGGACATCAACTGCATTCTGTCTTGCCGTGACAACCATGAAAGTACCCTGCAGATATCTTCGAAGCCCCATGTTGAACATAATAGAGCTACAACATGGGTGGAACCTGGGTGCCTACATCCCTACATGGAAGGGTACCTGTCAAACATTTGCACAGGGCTTTGCATGAGTGAGAATAAACCTCAAATGTGTGAAAGCACTGAGAGTTCAGAGTTTTTCTATTATAGCAGCCACCATTCTCTTAACTGACACAGAGCTTTATAACTAGAACTTAGGAGTTTGGATAATACATGAAGGCTGAGGCTAGGCTGGACAATGAAAGATGGCTTTGGAGCCAGGAGACCCAAATCCAAACCCCTGCAACCCCACATAAGCTGTGTGGGTCATTCAAACTCATCCTGGTTTGCTCAAATGTAATTTGGAGATGATGAGAATATAGACTACACACTATTATTAGTGGTATGGACTGAGAAAGGAAATCTGGAAGAAAGGCAGCTGAGAAAGATCTGCTTGGGGCAGTGAGACACCTGTCCCCTTGCCATCCTCCAAAGAGGAAAACAGATGGGCAGTTAGAAACAGGCACAGCATATTGTAACTCATGGCTTGATGAGAAGCAAATGGCCCACTGGGGGTGCCTGATCACTAAGTCATGGCTGAATACCCAGCCTTGGGCAAGAAACTGTCTGGTTTGGATTTGGCAGTATCTTTGATTGGAGACTTCAAATAGCCCCTTGAGAACTTACTTGGTTGAGACTCAGATTGGGTTTGCAGCATGGATCAACTTTTTCCAACATTATATCTCAACTGGACAGCCCTGGCCTAGAAAAACTGAGACACTAAATGCTTTGGCTGCCACTTTGAGAAGTGTGGCAATCACATAGGTCTGCACAGTAGAATCAGAAGCACAGATGCTTTAGGGACTGGGAAGAGAACCTAACAGCATGAAGAGGCTGGGTGCCATGGAAAAGCGAGTGGCTGGTACTATGATTTGTGTGGCAGGTTGGGTGAGTCTACAAGCTCATTTCCAAGCTCTAAGCTGAACTAAAAGCTCAATTCTGTATTTATTGCCTCCTACTGCCTAGCTTTTCTAGACCAGTATTGTCTAGTAAAAATATGTCACATAAGTAATATAAAATCTTTAGTAGCCACGTTTTAAAAGTATAAGGAAAAAGTTGAAATTAATTTTGAATATCTTTTATATAACCCAATAAAAGATTCTGATCACCAATTCCAATGCATGTGGGTCCCCCCACCCCCACCACCAAACAATTCTCAGACATCAGTTGGGTATCCTACCGCTTAACTCAGTTCTGACACTATCTACTAGAGTTTGCATCAGATTCCACAGGTTAAGGACTCAATGCCACAGCCTGCCACCCCCCCCCCCCCCGGGGCACCAACTGCAAGTCCAGGTTGTCACCTCTGCTTTTGGCTGATAAACTATATACAAAGGTTCCCATGACATCCTTCTTGGGTTGGATTACTTTGCTATATTGGCTCACAGATCTCAGAGAAATAGTTTACTTACTACAATACCAGTTTATCTTAAAAGGATATAACTCAGGAACAGCCAGATGGAAAAGACACCTAGGGTAAGGTTTGAGGAAGGGGTGTGGGCTTCCATGCTCTGTCCCAGGGTACCAATCTCCCCAAACTTAATGTGTTCATCACTCCAGAAGTGATCTGAACTGTCCTTTTGGGTTTTTACAGAGACTTCATTACATAGGCATGATGGATTAAATCATTGGCCATTGGTAACTGATTCAACCTCTAACTCTTCTCTGTTCCCTGGAGGTCAGGGGGCAGGACTGAAAGTTCTAATCTTGTATTCAGGTTTGGTTCCCCTGGCAACCAGCTTCCATCCTTAGGTGCTTTCCAAAAATCACCTCATTAACATAAACCCGACCATGGTACAAAGGAACTTGTTATAATAACAAGACACCCATTTCAACTTAATGGCTCTCAAGTGATTTTAGGAACTGAGGGCAAGAGACCAAATATTAGGAGAGAAGATGGTTCCATTGCTCTTTTCCACTCAGGAAATTCTAAGGGTTTGGGGAACTGTGAGCTAGGAATCATGGAGGATGACCAAATATGTATGAAAAATGTATTTTGGTCATCTGAATGATCAAATATATATTTCTTATCAATCACAATATTGGGCCCAATATAATCCAAAATATTATAATTATAACATGTAGTCAATATTGAAAATACTGATTAACTATTTTACATTCTTTTTTAGAATAAGTCTTTGAAATACAGAATGTGTTTTAACACATCTCAGTTAAGACCAGCCACATGTGAGCACTTAGTTACCACAGGTAGCTGCTCTGTTGGGACAGTGCAGTTCTAGGTAGTTGGCATCCCTCAAGGCTACTGGGCATCTCCACAATTCCATGCCTTTGCCTCTGTCTGACATAGCTTCCTTTCCTTTCCCCACCTGCACTCCCACTCATACTTCAAGGGATTAATGTGAATTGTCACCTCCTTCCTGAAGGTTTATGCAGCACAGAAGTACCCTTTCCTCTGTATTCTCATAAGACCTTGCATCCATCTCTATTCTAGTGCCCACCATACTGCATTATTGTTTGTTATCTTACTGAAAGGTAGGACCATTTCTGAGCCATTACCAGCATGTAACACATTGCACAAAGCACAATTGTGCTGTGCTCCAATCATAGCTGTTCATTTTAGAGACAATGGTGGGACTCAGTCTGGGAATAGTATGTTAGGGCACTAGGAAAATTTCTTTAAAATTTCCCCCCAATAATTTCTTTTATAGTGAGTCACAATAAAGAAAGTGGTAGAAAACATTGTTTGAGGTGTCATTTTTATCAGAGAAACTCTGAACCAGAGAACTGTGACTTGGGAATTCATGTATCTTTAATGCTCAATCAGTTTTTAGTTTATGATCCTCTCTAGAATAAACAACCTTGATATATAGCTACAAGGCAAAGTATAGCTGGGACCAATGGAGAGTATAGCATCTTACCACCTAAGTAACTTGGGTTCAGTGTTGACATCTGTAATAAGAGGACCAGGACCACCATATTGCACAATTCCAGAGTAACAATGTGAATGGTACCCCCAGCATTAGCACTTAGTCTGGGTGGCCAGAAGCAGTGGTCCTATGAGGTCTAGCTGTAGGTAAATGTAAATATCTGTGATATGCCACTGGTTTTAGGCACCTGAACCAGGTTATCTAGGAGATTATCTATAAACACAGGGAAAATCAGAACACAGAGTGCCATGTGTGTTCACACACACAGGTGCTGCCCAATCCCAGAAGGACTACAGCTCAGAGTCTAAGTGTAAAATCAGTGTGTGGAACTTGGAAATCATTCTCCTATAGCAACAGGTCCCAGATGGGAGATCTGGTTCCTGGGTTGGCATCCAGGATATATTAATTAAGTTTTGAATCAATGTTCTTAGACTTAGATGAGGAAAGAATATAAATTCCCTCTTTGTCCTCACATTTTCCCACCAAGATCAAACAGGGAGACACAAAGTTCATGTGGGTAAAACCAGTGACTAGAAGAGGACCACAGTCAGACCTGGCAGGTCACAGAGGAGATGCCAGAGAACTGGGTTTGAATTATGACTTGACTGTGGGATTCTGGACAAGTTGCTCAACATCACCAAGCTTCAGCTTCGTGATCTGCAGAATGAAGATATTACCATCCCTACCCCACAATGGTTTTGTGCAGCATAACAGAGATGGGGTACACGAGGCCCATGCATGGCTTGTGGTAAGCATTATCAGTCAGTTTTGGCATATAACATCCTCAAAATCTCAGTGCATTTATTTTGCAGTCCCATGCCTATGGCTTGGCAGCTCTGCTTCAAACTGTAGGTCTGAGGTTTGGCTGGAGCATCTCTGCTCCACTGTCTCCTTCTAGGGCTCAGGCTAGAGGGGCAGCATCTACATGGGGTACATTTTTTCTCATGACAATGTCAGCAGATGAGAGGGGAAAGCACAATTACACAAGCACATTTCAAACCTCTGCTTGGCCAATGTGAATGACATAGTCAAGGGGTGGGGAAGCACACTCTGCCCACCATGGGGCTACAGCAAGAGTGATAATGACAGGTGAGTGAACACTTGGGACCAGTCACTCAATTTACCACACTATACAGATAGAATGACCATCTACTTGTTTTTACTTATCCAAACATTTCACCAGAATGTTCTTACAGATTTCCAGGTCATCCTTACAGTATTCCTTCTTTCAAAAGAAGGCTGTCCTAGGGATTGTTGCAGAAGATAAGCAGATGAATAAAGACTTAGGGAGAGAGATGGCTAAAGCACAAAGAGAGTAAAACGTTCCCAAGCAGGGTCACTCATCCATCTTAATTCTGGCCCCAACAGTAAAGATCTTGCCCTGAAACAGCACTGAGATCATTAAGAGAAGAAAATTTCCACAGCGACCTGGTAAGAACATATCCTAAGTCTGGTGGTGTAAAGGCTACAAAATAATGCTTCTCCTGGAAGGTGTGGTTATCAAGCCATGTTGAGAGTTCAGAAGGTGAAAAAATCATTTTAGAATTCATGAAGAAGATGAGCATTAAAGTGGGCTTAAGAGAATGAGTTGTGCCTGAGAAATAAAGAGGAGCACTGGAAAAGGGGAAGGACATTAGAAAAAGTGTATAAACTTCACTGATACTCCATGGCTAAATATAACAGACATTGATTGCTACACTTCTTAAGTCAGGAGGTGAGAGGTGGGCTGTGCTGAGTTTGCTCATACCTCTGTGGTCCCTACTTTAGTCTGGGCTTGCCTGGGGACACGTAGGCTAAGGCAATTCTGCTCTGTGTGTATATTGTTTTCCTCCCGGACCAGTGGAATGACTTGGAACATCCTTCACAAGATGATGGTAGAAGCAGAGGAAGGCAAGCAGAAACATTTATGGTGGCTCAAGGCTGAGAACCAGCACAGAATCACTTCTTCCTCTTTCTAGTGCCCAAAGCAAGTTAGATGACTGGACTCTGGTGCTGGGAGGGTCCTACAGAGTTACATGGCAAATCTCATGGATACAGGGAAGAATGAAGAATTGGGATTGCTAACACAAACCCATTAGAAAAAAGTAGAATGGCAGTAATGAGGAATGGTTTTTGCAGAGATCTGTGCTCTCAAAGACTCTCATAATAGGGAAAGCCCACCCATATGTTCTCCTGTGGCCTCCTTGCTATGGGCCAGTCTAGCTTCCATAGCAAAAGCTCAGGTGAGAGGAGCTTACTACCACTGGGACAGATTATTCAGCCTAGATGATTTGTAAGAAGTTCTATCTGGTATCTAATGCCTTTTTTGTTTCCCTTCTTTGATACTGGATCTGCCGTGTAGGTTTTTGGTCCTGCAACAGTTCACACAATTGAGGACTGTGCACTGGTCCAGTGGTTCTGGCTTATCACTCCTTGAGCAAGCCAGCAGCGGGTGTATCTGCACAAAGTGGAGCAGGACCATCACCCCCACGGCAGAATGCTCGGGTTCTACTAACCTGGCAAACATACCTGATACCTTCCCTTTCCTCATCCTCCATATTCAGCCCCAGGTCAAGTCCTGCGGGTTTTACCAACTCCTTCTTCCTCACTTCCTCTCCACTGCCACCTCCTTCATGTAAGCTGCCATCATCTCTTGCCCGGACTACTGCAGTAGTCTCTTCATAGCACCCTCCTCACTCCATAAACCACATTTCACAGTAATCTCTTTAAAATGCAAATATCCTAACGTCACCCACAGCTAAAAATATTCTCCCTTCAGGTACATCTTCTTCCATACTCTGCCCTCTAACCTCAGCCTCAGTGATCATCTTTCAAGACCCCCAACCCCTCCCACTCCGTTCATTGCTTCTGTCCCTCCAGGCTTCAACTCATCCCTCACTTGCTCGGAGAGCCTTCCCCGATCTCCTTGACAAGGTCAGGTCTCTCAGTTACAAGCTCCTCTAGCACCACAGAGCTCTCTTTTGTGGCATAAATCAAAATCTCCAACTTGTAATCATTTCTGTGATTGGCTATGGGTGTAGGGTTGATGTGTAGCCTTTATAGATTGCTGGGGTACAACTACCACAGAAGGCTTCAAGTTCCCAATTATGGCTTGCAAAATTCCTGAAAACTCAATAACTGGCTTTCATGAGCTTATATGAGCAGGCTTCAGCATACTCCTAGGGCAGGCTTTCTCTCTGGTTTTGCACCCTCAAGACCAATAAAGTGTCTGAAGATAATTGAAGATCCATAAGTATTTGGAGAATGAATGAATGAGCAATGCTGAAGTTTAAATGAGCCTTCAGGACAGCTATTTACAGATTAAAGACTTTGAATGCTTGCCCCAAGAAAGGAATAAGAAAGTCATGACATTTCTGTCCTTTGAAGACTATATATTCATTTAACAGAAATGTTTTTATCAGGCACAAACCTAAGTACTTTACAAATACTAGCCCATATAACCTTCATAACAATTAAAGGCAAATACTATTAGTACTCTCATCTGGTAGATAAGGAAACTGGAGCTCAGAGTAATGTGCCAAGTTGGCAGATGTAGGCTTGGACCCAGGAAGTATGACCGTACAGCCCATGTTCCTAACCACTACACTATGCTGCATCAGGACCAGCTCTGGAGATGATCCATGGCCCACATTCCTGACTTGCTCCAACCTAAGTACATCCATCCAGGAACATGAGTGTGTGCACTTTAAGTCACTGCCATTCAAGAAATAACAAAATGGAAAAAAAAAAAAAAAAGGTCCAGAGATGAGGCTCTGAAATGTTGGGGGAGACGTGGGTTCTTCTGCATAAGGACATAGGAGAAAGAATTAAGTGTTTTCCAGAGCCATGATACAACCATGGGGAAAGACTTTAAACACTTATTTACCAAATTCTAGTAAGAGGATACTGACTTGGTCAACTTCTACAAAAGGAAACAATAAAACCTGAGAAGTGAATTTGGGACATTAGTATACGTACAATGCTCTTCTCTGCATGTAGTCTCACTTTACCCCTAAGACCACCCTGGAAGATGAGGAAAGTCAGGCTCATTATGATAAGGTAAGGACACCAAAGCTCAGAAGTTAGGGGACATACCCAAGGACTCATAACCACCTATAAGCAAAACTGAGCCCAGCCTGTGCCAGAGGATGGCCAGATACAGCCCTCTTATGCTGCTCAGTGTTACTTCCCTAACAGGTCTCATAAAATTTTAGCTGCTCAGAGGAAGTCAATTCCTAGAGCTAATTATGCTGAGGAGCATTATAAAGCGAAATGTAATTAGACTTGAAGCAAGTTGACAAAGGTTCTGAGGTGATAGCCTAATACTGCAATAAGGGTTGGAACTGTGTCTCTAACTTTTGATGTAGTTGTTTATTTAAACAGTAGGACTCCTAGGCACTATGTGCCTACTGTGTGCAGGCACTGTCAAGGTCAAACATGAATTCCTTCCTTCATAGCCCACTCTATGTGCAGTATTGAGGATCACGCCTCCTCTCCCCCAAATCAAAGTACTAATATGGAATTTTTGTGTGGGATAGACATGGCATCCATTTAGAAGGAAAGGCTGGGGCAATCAGATTGTGGGGTAGTCTTGAATGTCAAGATAAGCAATTTGATTTCGTCCTGTAGGCAAAGAAAGGCCAATGAAAACTTTTAAGCAAGGGAATGACATCACCATCAACTTCAAAATAAAAATAATAGCTACTATTCATAGAGTACCTGTTGTTTTCAAAGCTTACAGTCTTCAAACCCTCACACCATCCCATGGGGTCAGAACTAGTATCAACCCCACTTGGAAGAGGAGGGAGTCTGAGGACAGAGATAACACAGCTTCTAAGGGGAAGAACCTAGATGTGACCCCACACCTACCTGAATTCAGTTTACTCTTATCCTAAACACTCTGCAGGATCTTTGCTTTTGGACATACCCTGTACAGCACATGGGGACAGAGGTGTGGGAGGTGTGGGCATTTTTTTCTGGGTGGCTAAAGGCATGAGATGAAATTTAAGAGGAGAGAAAGAAAGAGCTGAGAAGCAGGGCGAGAAACAGCAGCTGAGGCAGGCAGTGTTAAAGAAAGCATGCAAATATGAATTTTAAGACAGAAAGAAGAGGACAATGGTACAGAAAGTTACCTAGAGGTCAGGCAGGATGGGGATGGACAAGGAACTGTAAGATCTGCCAAATGAAGAGGACTTCAGGGACTTCACAGACAGTGCTTTCCGAGGAACGGTAGGGGTGGGCACCAGATTGCTGTGGGCTGAGGAATGAGTGGGAAGTGAAGACAGGGCCAGCAGCATGTAAACTTACTCTTTCAAGAAATATGATAGTGAGAGGGAGGGGAGGAAGGAGGCCTGAAATGGGAAGATGGTGGCAGGAAGGGTTTTCTAGAGGGGTGGAGGTGGGGAGAGACTCGAGCAGTTGTAAGCCAGAATGAAAGCAGAGGCTGAAGGCTACCAGATGGGGGAAGTTTTCCCTCAAAGAGCCCCAGAAGGAGCTCCAAGGGATGGATGGAGAGCACAGTGAGTGGCATTAGTGAGAGATCCTGTGGTTGGGCTCCTCCAGCGCTGTGAAATGACTGAGGTGGGTCTGATGATCTCTGTGGTCCCTTGCAGATCTAATTTTCTTTCCCTTTCCTTCTCCCTCCCTTCCTCTTTCTCTCTTGCCATAGAATTTACTGAACACCTACTATGTACCAGGTCTTGTGCCAAGCTCTGTGGCTACTACAATGAATGAGACAGTGTATATCATCCTTACAATTTAAGTGGCATAATAGATATTAAACAAGAAGATGCACAAATATAGACATTGTGTAACTACACATTATATGATATTGTTAAAAAGTGTTAATATTCATTGCACTCTTCCAACATACTCAGTACTTTATAAGCATTTTCTCATCAAGTACAAACCCACACACGACCCCTAAGAAAGTTATTATTGGTATTTCCTTTTGCATATCAGGAAAACTAAGGCACTGAGGTCAGATTGCTTCACACAACTCAGGTGGAACATGAGATTCAACTTATACTTGCCTGTCTTCGGACAGATGCTCACCTGCCACGCTGTCCTGGTTCCTTGTGTTTAGAACAGTGAGCACCAGGATGAACAAGTTCTGTAGCCGTACCCACACTAGGGAAGTTTGCAAACCTTGAGAACTGGGAAGAAATCAAGAGTTCATTTACTCCCCTTTTCCTCCAGGTGTAGTTCCTGAACCGGCAGCATCCACAACACCTGGGGACTGTTAGAACCACAGAAGCTCCAGCCCTTGCCAGACCCACAAGATCAGGATCTGCAGGTGCTTGGTATGTAGTACCTTAAAGATGGGAGAAGTCTGGTCTAGAGCGCACTTCTCTTATTAGAGATGGGCAATCTAGGCCCAAGCTTTCGGAGGTTAAAACATGATGGAACTTGAGGGACTGGTGCCAGGAGCCGCCCAACCTAGGCCTTTCCTCTCTTGTTCTGGGGCCAGTGGGTAGGAGAACAGCAAGGAAGGGCGCGCAAGGTGCTCGGCGCGCGCAAGGTGCTCGGCGCGCGCAAGGTGCTCGGCGCGCGCAAGGTGCTCGGCGCGCGCAAGGTGCTCGGCGCGCGCAAGGTGCTCGGCGCGCGCAAGGTGCTCGGCGCGCGCAAGGTGCTCGGCGCGCGCAAGGTGCTCGGCGCGCGCAAGGTGCTCGCGGGTTCCCGGGCCTTGCCGGGCTGAGGCGGCGTGGGCGCCCTGAGGGCCGGGCCCGCCGCGCGGCGTCTCCGTCCCCGCGCTGGCCGGGCCCGGCCCCTCAGCTCCACCCCCTGCTTCCCCCTCCCGCCCGCTCGCGCCTCCTGAAAAGCCAGCCCGCCCGGGGCGGCGGCGTAGAGCCGGGCCCGGCGCACGAGGCAGCCAGCGCGGCCATGACTGCGGAGAAGGCGCTGCCTCTGGGCAATGGGAAGGCTGCCGAGGAGGCGCGGGAGTCTGAGGCGCTGGGAAGCGGCGGCGGGGGCGCGGCGTCCGCGCGGGGTCCGCGCGACAAGCGCGACAAGGCGGTCCACGAGCGCGGCCACTGGAACAACAAGGTGGAGTTCGTGCTGAGCGTGGCTGGGGAGATCATAGGGCTGGGCAACGTGTGGCGTTTCCCTTACCTGTGCTACAAGAACGGAGGAGGTGAGGCGGCACGCGCGACGTGAGGGAGAACGGGGAGGAGAACTCAGCCAGGTGGGGGCGGGGAGCAAGGGGGCGAGCGCGCGACCCCGCCCGCGCCTGCGTGTAGCGGGACCCTCTGGGGAATGCCCGCCGTGGGCCACCTGGCGCGGGAGCGTTTCCCAGGGTTAGGCTCGCCTCTCCCAGGGCGCATGTGCACGCGCCTCTTCGCACCTGAATGTGCCGCCTGCTGGCACGCGGGGACTTGACAGCCAGGTGTGTTCTGTGGCAACTTGAGGTGGAGGCCTAGGCTAGGAGCCCTTGCTTTTCGTACCCGCATCACTGTTAAGGGCAAGAGACAAACCCTTTGATCCTCAGCTTTCCTAACTGGAAACCAGCATGAAGGAAAGGGACTCTCATCACGATCTGAGTAGGCTCAGGTTTTGAACGCTTATTGAAATGCCAGACTCTGTAACAAGCTTTACCTACATCATCTCCTTGCATCCTTAAAGTCATCTTTGCGGGCATTGGCGTACCCATTTTGCAGATGAGGATACAAAGGTTCAAAGAAATAACCCTGTGAGAGGTAAAGATGGGATTCTGCCACCAAGGCCTTGTTTTAAACTGGGATTGGACTGACAACAGGGAAAACTTTTAGTTGGGGCATTAATGTTTGATTGCCTGCCCAGTCTCTCATTTGCCCTTAAGGCCTTCACTAGGTCCCATTCCTGGCCCATCTGGTGGAAACATTGGCCCCAAGCAGTTCCTTTCACTAGTCTCAGAGCCTAGCAACATATACTGATTTGATGTGTAGGAGATACTTAGAGGTTTTGGAGCAGGGAACAGGGAAAGGAAGGAGATGAGAGAGTCTTTCCTAGTGACATGTCCAAGTCAGTTTGGTGGTAATGCTGCAGTGAATCCTCAAATCTTTCAGCTCAAGGACTTTGGGAGCCGCCACCTGTCATATTTGCAGGACAGAAGGCTGGTGCATGGCAAGGGACCTTGTGATACCTTCTTGGGTGACACAGTTTCTTTAAGGAAAAGCCCGTGTCTGTGCATTCCTCTCTCTCCCTGCTGTTCCCCTACTCCTCCAGCAGATCCCCAGGCCCCACTGAAGGTGGCTCAGAAGTTGACTGGCAGGGACCACACTGTTAGGTTGCGTGGAGCTGGACTTCCTGTGCGAGCAGCTGCAGGGACAGCGAGAAGGGTACTGCTTGGCCCGGGCCCTTTCTTTGGAGACATTCACTCTGAAGGCACAGGCTGCTCCAAGCCTGCTCTGCACTGGTAATGAAGTGGCCGCCGGTGTTGGTGGCTTGGCAAGAGAGAGAGAGAGGGAGTGGCCTTGGAGACCCGGAATGTGCCCTATGGCCTCAGCTGTGAGTTCTGCCTGTGCAGATTCAGCCTTTAGTAGCTGCCGTGTTAGTAGCCGCCGTGTCTTCTTAGAAACCTGTGGAAACCCTTTAGGGTAGTCCCAGGCAAAAACTGTTTTAACACCTTTTTTTTTTTTTTTTAAAGATCTTATTTATTTATTTGACAGAGATTACAAGTAGGCAAGAGAGGCAGGCAGGGAGAGACAGGAGGAAGCAGGCTCTCCGCGGAGCAGAGAGCCCGACGTGGGGCTCGATCCCAGAACCCTGGGATCATGACCCGAGCCGAAGGCAGAGGCTTTAACCCACTGAGCCACCCAGGCGCCCCAACACCTTTTTTTTAATACAGGAAATTTTTATGCCAAAACCAAATGCATGCCTAAAAGGAGAAAACAGAGTAAGTTGGGTTAATTACAAATTCTACACAGATTTAAAAAAAAAAAAGTTGTAGTGAGCAAAGTTTAAAAATTAGTGGTTTTTTTTTTTTTCCTCTGTAATTTGCCAAGAGTCTCCGTTAGGTACACAGATATCCTGATTTAAATGAGCTAGTTATCTTAAGGATTGCTAGTTTTGTGAATACATAGGCTAAAAGTTTTTTTCAGAAAGTGCCATCTGTTAGGTTCTAGAGGGTTCACAAGTATACTACAATGTATTAGGGAACCTACTGCAGCTTGTTGTAAACACTTAGATTTATATTCAGCAAACAGACCCTTTTGTCCCTTCTCACACACTTTTTGCTTCTGATAGAGTTGGGGTATCTGATTACCAACTGCTTGCCTTTAAAAAAAAAATACACAGTTCTATTCATAGATCCCAACAATAGTTTAATGAATTTCTTTCCCAATGTGAAACTTTAAAAAAAGTATCTTGCCCCAAAAAGCTAAAACCCTTTCAAGATCTGGTAGATGCTGTCCTACTATCAGGATTGATCAAAACTGTTGTTATTAATTCTAAGGTTAAAGAAACTTCATTTAGCAAAAAGCAATTTCAGTTAAAGCTTTCATTTGTGAGATCAGATGGTAGGCAATAGCATGTGTTTTCAGGCTTTGTTATTAGATGGGTGAGAGAGAATGAGGGATTTGGAAAAAATCCCTTTCTGGTTAAAATAGCTCATGTTCACCTCAGTTATTTAATTTGTTTCACAGAAAGGCCCAGGCAGTGGGTATTGTGTGTATCAAGATAGGAGCCATAAAGCTTATGGTGGTCTTTTCTCAGACTGATTCAAAGTCAGCCTTTCTGAATAGATAGATTCTTGCGGCAAACCCCTTATAACTCAGCTCCTTTATCTGACCCTCATGGGCTGGGGCCTACGGCTGCTTATTGCACATCTCCTGGAGAATGCATCTCCTAATGAAAAACATTCTTTTTGTAGATTACTTCCAAAGTAAATAAGAAGAAGGGGTCCCCCTTACCTAGCCTGTTGAAGTTACTTTAGAATACAAAAGGACAATGTAATGTTCAGAAAGGGAATGGATTTAACCTGTGCTGGAGGGTGAAATATATAAATATAGAATCAAGGAAAGAAAATACATTATCATCTTAGGTACACATTTCTGTGAGAAGAGTGGTACAGATATTGATTTTTAAAGCCCCATTTTACAGATGAAGTTGAGGCTGGGAGATGTGAGGTAGATGTACAAACAGCACAGAGTCAGGGCCATGTTTTCTGACTGTGGTCCTCAAGGTGTGGACTTGACTTTAAGCTCAGAGAACATGTCTCACGCATAGTAGGTGCTTACTAAAGATTTCTTGTGTCAAACCTGAAATAGTAGAGGCAATTTTAACCTCATTCCCTTACTTTGCATCCTTGTAGGGGCGTTCCTGATTCCCTACGTGGTGTTTTTTATTTGCTGTGGAATTCCTGTTTTTTTCTTGGAAACAGCTCTGGGACAGTTCACTAGTGAAGGTGGCATTACATGTTGGAGGAAAGTTTGCCCTTTATTTGAAGGTAAGCATTGAGTTAGAAAATGAAATGGTGCCTGAGTGATGTCAGGCTGGGAAAAGTAGCTGAGACTGTTTTAACAAGGTGGAGAGAGACGCGAATCACTCCCTTTGTTCTTTCAGGCATTGGCTACGCAACACAGGTGATTGAGGCCCATCTAAACGTGTACTACATCATCATCCTGGCATGGGCCATTTTCTACCTGAGCAACTGCTTCACTACAGAGCTCCCCTGGGCTACCTGTGGGCATGAATGGAACACAGGTATGGCCCCCAGGGAGGGTCTATCTGCTGATGCTGGGGGGCTTGGCATTGGGGGTATGCCCATATCCTGGGGATCAATCCTGGAGATCAAATCCTAGCCTTTGGCCTTTTGACATGAGTCCAGATTCCACTGAAATTGGAGGTCAGTTCTTAACTGGGTCTGGTTGCATTCTGTGGGTTGCAGCCCTGAGCCTGAGCTGAGCCCTGACCCAGGAATTGGCACAGGTAGTGGAAATGGTGATGTTCTTTCCCCACTTTGCCAAATATAGAGACTGAGCCCTGTGCAGGCAGGTATGAGGGGTTCAGGCTCCATTTCCAGCCCTGCGTTTCTGGGTATCAGATTTTTCTCTCTAAAACGAAGGGGTTAGACTAGATCAAGGGTTGGAAACCAGGGGCCTACCACCTTTTAGGTTTTAGATCAGTGATCAGTGAATTTCAAAAATGTATCTGGTTGACAAAATTTAAAAACGAGAAGACCTCACATGAAAATCCAGATTTCCAATTTCTCTTGAAAATTTTAAAAAGCAACCTGGCAACAGCGGACCCACATTGTCAAATTCTTGCTTGGCAGCAATGCTGGGGCTAATAAGCAGTTGTCTTTTGATAACACCTCTGTCCTCAATTTGGCCACAGTCTCCACTTAGTCCACATTACATATTTACTTTACCTGTCTAACGCAGGTAGATACTTGAATTTACCACTCTCCTACTCCCTCGAGTGGATAACTTTTTAGATTACTTTGGATTCTAACGTGCTATTGGCTTTTCAATTTGTCCATCCTATTAAGATTGAATCTTATAATCCAGGGAAGGCAAATAACATGTTCAATCCCTATCTGATGGCCAGGCTCAGAGCAGACATCACCAATCGATTGTAGAACTCTTCCCTTTTTGAATCTAGTCTTGGCCTCAGAGCCCTTCTCAGCATTGCTCCAGGCAGCCACTGCCTTTTGACTGGAGCGGCACACGTGCTTTAAGCTATTCATTATCTGTGTTATAACCTGTGGTTATGTTGTCTCTGGAAGTGGTCTGTCATCCTGAAGGCTGAGATACAGTAAGACTGGGTAGGATGTTGGTTACCAGCGAAGGAACAGTAGCAATTAGGCCTAGGAAGTGCTGTGAAGTAGCTTCTAGTCCTGCATGACTTTATCCAGCTCCCACCCATTGCATTTTGTAGAGGTCTCTCATTGTCTCTCTTTAGGGCCGTGGTTCTTAACCTTTCTTTGGCCAGGGATTTCATAGAGATGCTTCTCAAATTAAAATTCAAGTGTATACTTTAGGAGGCCTATGAGTCCTCCATGATAATTTAATTGTGTGTGTTTATTTTGAGGACACTCTAAAAATATGCACCCGTGGATTCTGTGCACAAACATCTTATAAGCAAGGACAGGCAGGAGGTTGCAGTGCCTGGCTGTGTGTGTTTGCAACTTAAGATTTGTTTTTGATAAATAGGATGGTGGCCAATGGAGAAGATCAGAGCGATTTAATTTATAAATGGTGCTTCATTACTAAGTGAAGTCCAGTTAAGAATGTAGCAAACTATAAGAATAAGGGTATTGCGCGAGTGTGACCAGAAAAAAAAGGTAGTAGAATTGAATCTCAAGTAGCCAGTGGAAGAACAGGCAAGCTGAACTCCATAGACCCTGCCTCCTCCCTGTTGATTCCATTTTTCTGTTGGGAAGTCCATTTAACTTCACAAAATGGCGTTATCCTACACATCCATTTTATGCTATCAATCTGAATTATCTTTCGTAGTTGATACTTAATGTATAAACTTAATCCTGCTTTTATAGTTGTATGATTACCATAATACTATAATCACTCATTTATGTGTACATAACTAAATGTCATTTTAATAAAAACACCTTGTCCATGTCAGATGTCTGAGAAGTTTTTTTTACTCTAGGGGGGAAAAAAAAACCTTGTTTTAGAGACTGATCAAAACTAAGGGCTCCTCTCCCTGGAAAAAGGCACAAGGGCACCTATAATCTTGGGTTTTCAGACTCTTTTCAGGACTTTGTGGACCCTACAGCCCATCCCCCACTTCAGAAGATGGTTAGCACTTGCCAGGGGAGCAGGAAGGAGGCCAATGATCGGAGGACATTTCCCCAGCAGACTGCGAACCTGTCTGCCCCTGGTTTGCAGCCCCCTTTTGCTAAGAGTGTGTGAACACTGTTGACGTGGCGGACATCAGGTATAGGAGGGCTTCCTGCTCCGGAATACACAAATGTAGCTGGAGAATTTGCTCACGTGTGAGGAGAGAGCAGCACCTGACTGGGCGGAGCCCTGGCTCCATGCAGACTCTGCTGCCAACGCCTGTGTGCAGGGCCCCTGCAGTGAATGGCACAGCTGCCCTCAGGGAGTTCCCAGTCTGGCTCTGGTTCCCAGTCTGGCTGAGGTGGCTCTGTAACCAGGGGTGCTGTAAAGAACTATGGGTCCCCTGGTGGGGAACAGAGCTGGGTGATGACCATAACAAAGGAGCTGACTCCCTGGTCTGTCCGCAGTTGGGTGGTGACTTTGTAGAGGAGGGAGAGGGTATAGGTGCAGGTCCCTTGACTATTTCTGAACCTCAAGGTTCTCTTCTTCAAAATAAAGGGAGTTGGAGAAGGTGGTTCCTTGGAGGGCCTTTAAATCCTGATTTTCTTAGCATTTGAGGGGAGGGAGATTGAGGAAGTCTTCCTGAAGGAGGAGGTTGATCTGGGCCATTAAGGTTCAAAAGTTGGATGTTTTTACCTGAAATTCAAATCCCCCTTGGTCATTAAGTTTCATGAAATGAAGAGACATTTAACAAATCTTTTCTTGGACCGACTGATCAATTGAGGGAATGGTGAAGAAAGCAGAAATCCTTTACAAATACAGGCTCATGACATTTCATCCAGTTATGTCTTTATGAGGCAGCTGCAATGTTAGTGTTCTACATGAAGGAAAACTCAGTCACAAATGCATTACTATCCTAGTGACCCCATGACTGACACACTCCTTTAATCCCACCATTCCTGCTGGGGCCACAGGGCAGGACAGAGATGCCACGGGCAGGCCTTCAGTAGAGAAATAAAGAGGGAGCAAGGCAGGAAGGAAGAGTTGGATAGGACGTATGGAGTGGGAATGAGAGAAGGTGCCCTGCCCCCCAAAATTTTGCTCCTGTTCTAATCTAACCTCTCTCTTAAACTGACAAGTTATTGATCTCCCTCCCCAGTGTTCTCTGAGGCATGTTTGCTTGGAGCGGCTAGGTAAAACCACCTGGTTGCATCATCAAATCTGAATGTTTCCCAAGGTCCAGCCCTTGCAGAGGTTAATCTTCTATTTCTTGTCTTGTTTCCACTGTAGAGAATTGTGTGGAGTTCCAGAAACTGAACATGAGCAACCACAGTCATGTGTCCCTGCAGAATGCCACCTCTCCCGTCATGGAGTTTTGGGAGTAAGTGGAAAATGATTTGTGTCCCTTGGCCTGTGAGGCCTCTGTCCTGGTTCTGCTCAGTTAACGTTGCTCCACTCTGGGAAAAGCCTGACCTCTTCTTTCTTCGGCTTTGCACTTGCTAGCTTCTGTGGGCATTTGATAGCTTTGGAGATTTTAGAGGTTTCCCAAAGGAGCAACTGAGAGAAATGATTTTTTTGCTCTTTGATGACCTGTCAGCATGCCTGGTTGCTTATTAGGGTAAGAAGCACTCATAAAATGATAGTTAAAAAAGAGGCATTTTTATTTTATTTTATTTTATTTTTATTTTTATTTTTATTTTTTTTAACAAAAGAGGAGACAGCATGTTTGTAATAACCTAAGTCAAAACTATATTTAGTCTGGAAAGCAGAAGTCTGGGTGGGCGATGGTGGGGGGATTCATTGCCTTTCAGTAGCTGAGGTGTCATGCTCAAGGGACGCAGATCAGCATTGATGGATAGAGGTTATAAAGAGGCTGGTTTCAAATGTGCTTAAAGCAAGAGCTTAGTTTCACAGCACTGTCTGCAAGTACTTCCGAAGGTTGTGATCACCCATCTCTGAAAGTGTTCAGCTAGTGGAGCACCGCTAATCATTGTTGGGGAAGTGTTTGAATCTACCCACATATAAGCAGTAATTGTGTGGGTGGGGATTTTCCCAGAGGTGGGCATTCTTCATCAGCCTTCCAGAGGGGTCTATGACCTAGTGGTTACAGGGCTGCCACAAATGGTTATAGAAGCTGTTCACTGTACAACCCTAGAGGGCATCATTTATATTGTGAAATGTGTGCTCCAGAATTGTGCATTACCAACATAACAGGACATAGTGGCCCTGACTTAGCATCTTCTGAGTAGAGGTAGGAGGATCCCTTGTTCCAGGTAGTGAAGAGACGCTTCCTCTCTGAGTCAGAGGTTGGGCTAAATGCTTTCGGAGGCTTTCAATCTGAAAAAAATATGGCTTTATTCAAGAATATCCCTTATCTTAATCCCTAATGCTTATTATAAGTAGTGTAGAAGGCCAGTGGTTTTATGAGTGATTTTAATTCTCTCCCCAGATACCACTTATCTCCTTCCCTCTTTAGAGGTCATGATGCTGAATTTAGACTGAGCATTCTCATGTTTATACATGATGTGTGTGTGTGTGTGTGTGTGTATCTCACACACACATATGTATATACACATGATATATTAATATATAATTATACATTTTAATAAGTAACTATGTAAGTTTGCATAAAATTATGTTACATATAAACTGTATGCTAATAATATGTTATATATTCATCTCCCAAATAGTGCCTAGACCTTTCTTACATATTTAAAAATTTTATATTGATGGTATCCATTATTTATATTCTCTCACAACTTTGTTTCTTTTCTCAGTATTGGTTTTAAGATGTTCCCATGCTGATACATGTAGGTTTGGTTCATTAATTTTTTTCCTGCTGTGTAGTATTTCAATGTATAAAAAGACTACATTGTGTTTAGCCAGCTCTTCTAGATGGGGATTTAGACTTTCTCCTGTTTCCCACTGTTATTAAGCACACAATAAATGTCTTTTCTATGCTTCCCTGTGTGTGTGAATGGAGGTTTCTAGGCAGTATACCTAGTAGTGGAATTGCTAGTAGTAGGGCGCATGCATCATGAGTTTTATCAGATAATGTCAAATTGCTTTTTGAAAGGATCATTCTGGTTTACTTTCTAAACAATAGTGTATGAAAATTCTGCTGTTCCATATTCTAGAAAGCACTTGGTCTGGTTGATTTTTTTTTTTTTTAAGTTTTGAATCTTAGTATTTTAAATTTGCATTCCTCTAATTACTTTCATGTTTTTCCCTCTATTTGGGTTTCTCATCTGTGACCTTCTTGCTCATATCCTTTTCTCCTTGGATTGTTTGTCCTTTCTCACAGGTAGGAATTCTTGATACATTCTAAATATTAGTATCTTGATACATTCTGAATATAAGTATGCCGCAAATAGCTTTTCCTACTGTGTGGCTTTTCTTATTTGTTTATGGCATACAGGAGTTTCAACTTTATTGAAGTCAAATTTGCCAGTCTCTTCTTTTTGGTTTGCATAATTGGTATCTTATTTAAAATGTATTTCCCTTCCCCAAAGTTGTAAAAATCTTCTGTATTTTCTTCTAAGAGTTTTAAATGTTTTATGTTTTCATATTGAGGGATATAATCTACCTTGAATTTTATTTTTGCATATGATGTGGTGTAGGAGTTCAGGGTTGTTGTTTGTTTGTTTGTTTTAATATAAATGATCAGTTTCTCCAGTAGTATTTTCCCTATTGATTTGTAATACTGTCTTGCATATATAGTTTTCCTAAAAGTACAGGTCTGTTTTGGGCTTTCTGTTCTGTTACATTTTCTCTTTGGCTAATTGTATATTAATACCACACCTGTACTTTAATTGTAAGCCTGGAGATAGTAAGACAAGTCCCTCAGTTTGTTCTTTTCCAAAATTGCCTTCCAAATTAATTTTAAATTCAGCTTTCAGGTTAAACAATAATAAAGAAAAAACTCCATGGGGATTTTGGTTGGAAGTATATTGAATTTATAAGTTAATTTGAAGAAAATTGACATCTTTGTGATTGAGCCTTTCTATCCATGAACATGGTATAGCTCTCCATTTACTTAGGTTTTTCAAAATGCCCAATACAGTAGTATTACTTAAATGTTTGCAGACTAGCAGCACGAGAATCACTGGCTTAGAAATGCAGATTCTCTAGTCCTCCCCAGACTTACTGAGTCATTGTCTCAAATATAGCATAGTAAGATGTGTGCTACAGAGGAGGCTACTGTGGTAGGTAGGCCTGTGTGGTCTTTCCCAGCCCTCTAGGACCATGATTTCCCAGAGGAATGTCACAGAGACTTATTTTTGACCTGCACATTTGAGGATCTGTAAAACAGTGTCTCTGTGCTTCCTCAGAGAACCCATCCTGAAACCCCACACTAGACAAGATCTCTGTGTAACTTATCATTGTTTTGCACCATTTATTTCCTTTGTAATATATATAGAAAACCTTGATTAAGCCATTTTTTGTGCAGTGGGTTTGTTTATTGTCTGTATTCCCCAAAAGGTAGTCCTAAAGCAACACCTTATTTGGCCTTACTTACTACTGCTGATCTATGGAAGACCCCCCACCACCACCCAGTGAATATTTACAGAATGGATAGATGAATGGGAGCAAGGCAGGCAGGCAGTATTTTCTGCATGAGGAGTCAGAGTGGGCTCTGGCAAGAACTCATCCTGTCACTAAGCTGCTCACCCAACAGCATTGATTACTTCTAGGATCTCTTTGTAATATCCATATCACCTACTTACATGGACATCAGGTGGTGGGAGGAGACAGCTAATCTACATCCTCATGTGTAACTGGACCTTTTGGCTTTCCACTTGGCCATTCCAGATGAAAGTCTATCTGGACTTTTTTCTGGGAGAATAAACCAGTGGTTCTAGTTTCCTCCTAGACTGCATCTGTACTATGTGTGCAGTGTTGAATTTTATATCCTAAAAGTACTCAAAAACTGGTGTGACGCTCCACTTTTCATAAGATGCTTTTGTCAGCTCTAATTCATCTTTTCTCAGAGATGAGCTTAGAACAGAGACTCTGTGAGATATTCACAACATCCTATGGAAAGCTGTTGGGGCCACATAAATTTGAGAAGGGCCAAAAGCTGTGCTCTTCAGCAAGAACATCTGTTATCTTTGATTAACTCAAATTCCCCAACATATTTTACTTTGGAATCATTTGGAATCTTTCCCTTCCTTCCCTTACTGCGCCCCCACTCCCGGAATGCTAGCAGTCCACAAAACACAATTTGACACATACTTCGCTGGGAAAGAATTCTTCCTTAAATTCAGCTGACAGTTGACTTCTGGGGCTTTGAATAGAGCATGCCTAATTCCTTGCCAGTGTGACAGCTCTTCAAGTATTGGATCAAGTTTCCTCAGAAGCATTTCTTCTTTGGTTCTTTTTGCTCTTTCCCTGTGTGGCTGGCACACAGATGCCTCCCCTTGGTTCAGGTCCCACGTGTGCTCCTGTTGCCTTTCCTCACTGCCTCTAACTCCAGGGACCTCATTCAGGACCACACCACTTGATTAAAAATAGACCCTCAGCCGCCTGCCTGTTCACTCATTCCACAAATGTCTGAGCTCCTGGTGCATGCACATAGGAAGGACTATTGCACATTTGGGGGAGGCAGAAACATGGGATACAGTTCTAGCCCTCTAGAAGCACAGGGGAGACAAGCCCCTAAACTATCATAAAATCAGTAACAAGATGTTAGTTACTTCCCTGCCCATGGCTTCACCTTGACCTTGGACACCTGGCCCAACCTGATCTTCCCACCCCATCTCAAAGGTTCATTTCCTTTTTCAGTATATAAATTGTTGGTTTAGCCAGTGAGAACAGTTCTGGCCCTGGGTCAGTCTTGGATTCTTGCTCAGGCAGGAGGTCTAGGGGGCAGGGGCCATTTGTCTTTCTGATGTCAGATTTCAAAATTAGGCCATCCTGGTTTTCTTAATAACTTATTATACATCTGGCATCTGAGCATTTATCTAAATATGTTTGTGGTTCTAAATGTTAAGCCCATGTCCTCTGGTGGGATCAAATACTGTCAAGCATGTAACCAGCATCATGACATCAGGTGGGCTTTGGTCTTTCTTCACTTAAGACCTTGAATCCCATTGGTCTGCAGGTTTTCAGCAAGTCCATGTTTGCTGTGTATGCAGTTGAAATCACTTTTGCACAGTGTCCATTCAACTAGCATTTGTTGAACACATACTGTGTGCTGGGCCTAAATTAAGCTCTAAGGGTTTTCAGTTCTTATCTTTATTCAGGAGGATGAGGTCTTATCTTCCTGGTTTATCTTCAGTGGATGAGTTTTTAAGATTAAATTATTCCTAAATCATTTTGGCCACTTGCTTTCCTTTGGACACAAATTCTGGGAGGCAAAGGAGCTGGAGCAGAACCCTGATTCTGTGGACCTAGCACCCAGCCCTGCCTCCCTCTCAGACTCCTTCCCCTTACCATTGCCCTCCTCTGCACTGGCCTTCTTTCGGTCCTTTGTATGTATCTGTCCCATGCTCAGTCACAGGCTTTTGTTGTTCCCTTTGTTTAGAAGACTCCTCACCTGATCCTTGGGTGTCTGGCTCCTTCTCATCCTTACATCTTAATGCAGATGTCATTTGGGATGCCCTCTCTGACCATCCCACCTACATCAGCACTCAGCTCCTCTCAACCGCATTTCTCTGTTATTTTGTCTACACAGTACTTAATGAAATTCTCTTGTCTTTGTATATTTGCGTATTTTCTCCCTCCCTCCATAAGAATATAAGCCCCATGCCAGCAGGGACTGGCCTTGTTTTTTCCCTATTGTTCTGCCAGCACATTCTAGATACTTAATAAATATTAGTTGAGATGGATGAGTGGCAGAGGGAATAAATGAATGAACAGATGTTTTTTAACCCCTCAGAGGCAGGTGATCAGGATAAAGCCCACCTGCAAGGCTGAGATGATGATTGAATGAGTTCTCACCTATATTGAGCCCAGGATAGCTTAGGCCCTTTGGAAAGGGTTGAATGCAGAAAGAGAATATTTGTGATTGACGTTCCTGTTTGTGAGATGGGGATTAGCCCTGTTCCCTGCCTTGCCAGCTTCTCTGGATCGCTGTGAGGATTAAAGGAGAACTTTCATGGGTTGTAAATGGGGTGCCTGAGTTAGCTCCTGGTACTGAGGCTCCATGCCCTGTTTTGCCCCTACCTCTGCAGGTGTGGATTCAGGGCTGATCCTTGTGCAGATTTGGCTTGTATGTATGAAGGAGCCTTTGCATCTCCTACTGAAGGGTCAGAAGTGCCCCTCAGACCCTCTCCCTAAGTCAGAACCCAACATCGAGTGGCACTGTCTACTTCTGCTAGTTTGGAGTACCCCAGTCCCAATATATTACCCCCTTTGTGTACACAATGTAGACTTCAGCCAGCAAGTTCTAGAACCCAGTTTAGGTCCTCACTTCCTCCACTAGCACAGCATTCAACCCAAGGCAGCTACCCTCCTGAGCCTCCATCTGCTTCCCTGAAAATGAGATGGTAATAGGACCTAACTCTCAGGGTGGCCAGGAGCATTAGATGAGATGAGACCTATGTGCTTTCCATGTGGTGAGTCCTCAGTATGTGGTAGCTAATTTTTACAAGGAAGCTATCATTCAGCTCTTTGAAAGCCTATGTGGATTCTTTTCAGCATTCTTAGAGAAGTTTCTTCAGCTTGGTCTGTTTGCCCCTCAGAGTGGACCTGAAGAGCTCCCAGTGCATTTACTTTACTTGATTGTTCTTTTGACACTTTCGGAGAACCTACTGGGTGCTGGGCACCTTATCAGTAGCCAAAAGATCGCCAGGATGCTATCTGTCCTTGAAGAAGCACATAGCTTAGTGGAGGAAGCTGGAAAATAAACATACAATAATGAAATAAAATAATTTTTTTTTGAAATATAAAGCAACAAATACTTGTAGGATGGTTGCATTGAGCTAAGATGAGGAAGCCTGGATGCCTGGGCTTTGAGGAGGTTTCATAGAGCTGATGAGGCTTAGCGGGGTTTTGCAGGGAGAATAGAAGTTTATGTGTTTGCCAGAGGAGTGAGTGAGGAGCATGCCTGGTGGAGAAAATAGCACAGGCAAGAACCCAATGACCTGAAGCAGTGTGTTGAGGCTTATAGACTTTACCTGCAGTGTCCATGCCTGTGGAGACTGGGGAATGGTGGGGGGCTTTGCTGAGGAAGTAGGCAGGGCCAGAACATGTAGTCAGTGCCAAGTCTTGACTGCGTACCACTGTATGTTGGGTATCATTGTGGGTTCTGGGATATAGCAGGAACAAAACCAAAGACTTGCCTGGTGGAGTGGACGTCACAGACAACAAGGTATGCGGAAAGTATTAGGTTAAGTCAGGATTGGTCTGCTGAAGAACAAGCAAGTGGGGAGTAAGAGTGCCACAGGATCAGGGAAGGCCTCTCTGAGCAGGTACCTGAGAGAAGGGAGGCAGGCAGCCTGGTGGATATTGGGGATGAGCCCTCAAGTCAAAGGAGTAGCAGGAGCCGTGACCCTGCAGTGGGAGCATGTTGGAGGTGTCCAGGGAAGAGCAGGCAGCCAGGGAGGCTGCAGCCAAGCATGAAGGACTTCGGTGCCTTTCTAAAGTGTTTGAAATCATCCCGTGGGATGCCTCCAAAGGCCATATCCGTGTGATAACGGGTGGGATCTGGGAGTAAGACAGATCACCCATGCTGCCAGGTGAATGCAGGAGGCAGGGGTCATGAGAGCACTTTCTTGGTCCAGGCACATGAAACTGAGGTTTCTGCATGGAGAGAGGGCAGGAGTGTGTGTGTGTGGGGGAATGGTGCCCTTACCTATCAGGAAAGATGGGTAAAAACAAGTCTTATGGGGATGAAGGTAATTCTGCTTGGCCATGCCATGCCCTGGGAGAGTAAGAGAACTTGCCCTTCTGATCCACTAATGCCTCCCACCTACCCACTGGCACTAAGATGCCTACTACCTGCACACATCCTTGGTGGGCTTTTCTTGATGGGGGCAGATGGGAGGCTCTAAATTTGCCTGGACTCTTCCAGCTTTTACACAGCAGTGGAAGCCAACTTAGCAGTAACCCTCAGTGTGTGGGCAGCACATTTGCTTTGTCCCCAAAATCCCACTTCTGGAACTTTATTCCACTGGGGTGACCATGCTAGTTTTGAACAGCATGCCAACAGCAACAGCGTTTGTGATCATTTAAAAAAAAAAAAAAAGGACACATGTAAAATGTTCTTAACTATGATACTGATTAGATAATTATGGTATTTTTGCAGGAACTGCTAAAAAGGAATGAGCAGAAAATGTATTGATATGGGAAAGATCTCTAAGGTAAAATTAATTGGAAAAAGCACAGTGTAGAATGTTGTATATAATACCATAATTATAAAAATATATGTATATACCTTCTTCCCATAGATTTTTTCTGGAAGGATACGCAGGAAGCTGTTAACCATGGTTTTCACCCACGAGTGGGGTGGAGGGCAAGCAAGGATGTTGAAAGAGATTTATTTTTTTGCTTTATACTTTTTTGCACTATTTGAATTAAAAAAATTAAAAACAAAAGCATGATTATTTCATAATTCAAGAAAAGAAGCTTAAGGAGTTACTGACTACACTGTAATTTATTACAATGATCCCTTCTGAGTGACAAATCCCAATTACAACTCTGGTTTCACCTTACTAGTCATTATTTATCTTACAAGTCATTTTTGTTAACATTGTCTAATTTAATTTTATATCAGCCCAGGCAGATTGGCAGAAGAAAAAAAATATCCATTTTTCCATTAAACATAATCTTGGAGAAACTGAGGGATTGTCTACCTCATATACCAGAGCTCAAAACTCTCAGCTCCCACTGCCCGCAGGCAGCCATGGTTTTTCGAGAGGGCCCTGCTCTGGGATGTGCATCAGAGGGGGCAGCTGCCTCTCCTTACAGGTGCTTCCCCCCATGGACTGAGGAATTCCCTTAATTCCTGCTGCTCAATCCTCACCGCTGGGGAGACCCCAGGGGCCCTGAGTTAAGGAGAGCAGGGAGGAAGTCCCCTTGAGATGTACAAGGTTTTGCCACACCAACCTCAGTGCAAAGGAGCAGGCCTGGGCAGCTCTTGCCAGCTCTCAGGAGATGCACCAAAGCAAACCCAAATTGGCATTTTGTGTCGTCTTTCTTATAATTATTTAACATTTCACTGATTGTAAAAGTAGTGAGTGTGGTAAGTGATTCAAACACAACAGCTACATAAATGTGATACTTTTGTGTATCACATATTAAATATGTGTCTTCACAGGTTCAGGCTGCTCTAACAAAAATACCACAGACTGGCAACAATTTATGTCTCACAGTTCTGGAGGCTAGAAGTCCACAGTCAAGGTGCTGATAGATTTGGTGTGTCGTGAAAACGTATTTCCTGGTTCATAGATGGCTGTCTTCTCACTGTGTCCTCACCTAGTGGAGGGGGTAAGGGAACTCTCTGGAGTTCTTTTATAAGGGTAGTAGTCGCATTATTAGGACTCTTACCCTCATGACCTAATCACCTTCCAAAGACCCCATATGCTAATACCATCAATTTGGGGATTAGGATTTAATGTATGAATTTGGAGTCCGCTGTAGTATGTTCCTCCTGGCCCCTCCCCCCAAGAAACAACTATTAACAATTCAGAATCTCTTCCTGCCAATATTTCCCTGTATATTTAGTAACATTTTTACTTTTCTTTTTGCCACGTCTACTGAAAGAAATCAGTTCCCAGGTTCAGGAATTTAGTTCTATTAATAAAGGTCAGCTCCCTTTTACAGAAGTGGGTTTTCCAGTAAACACTGGGATTTCCTTATTGCATAAGTTGTTTGTGTTTTGTTTTGTTTCTTTTTATTTTTTGTTTTTTTTGTGTGTTTTTTTTGCAGAAAATATAGAAAGTCTGTTTAAATAAAAGAAGGGAAAAGAGCACACACAAGAGGGTTTCCATTTCCACATTGCTGAAGCTGAGAGGGATTACTTGCCAAAGGCCACTGTTGTGACTCCCTTGTTTCCATCAGATCCACTTTGGTAACCACCCCTGAAGTAAGACCCAGGTGTCCCATTCAAGGAACAGCAGGCAGCTCTCCCCCACTGCTAGAGATGGGGGTCCAAGTGCAGGGGTCCCTCTCACCCCAGCTGTGAGCTATTTGCCCTCAGTTGTCAGTACTGGGGTGCCAGCTTGCACAGAGCCCCTGCCTTGAGAAGGACCAGTTTGTAGCTCTGCTGCTGATGCAATCTAAACACACCACTGTGAGCAGAGCAGAGGGTAGAGGCCTGGCTCATATACAGAATTACAGAAATGCTCTTTAAAAGAACAGTGATTCAGTATGGGGATGCAGAGACCTGGGCTTTGGGACCAAACAGCAAGAATCTGAATCCTGTTGCTTTCATTTATTAGCCTTGTGTTCATTACTTAAATCTCTCTGCAATTCACTTTTGTTGCCTGCTGAATGGGAGCAGTAGTATTTGGGCTTAGTAAGTGCTGAAGAGCTTGATCTGCTCCTATGATCTTTTGTTGATTGGTGGAGTAAAGGTATTTGTATACAAAATCAGCCATGAGTGTATTTGTTTTCACAAAAAATGTCTTACACTAAATAATGGGAAGTTGCAGTTTACAGAACCAGAAGGGCTTTGTCTGAGGTTCCTTTTATGTCTTGTTGGGTACAGCAAGGGAAGAAAAGCACTGGCTGTGTGCGCCACCCAGAGCGTGCCCTCTCGCCATGCCATTTCAATTTAATCCACCCATCACCGCGATAAATGGTGTGGCATCACTGTGGGGGTCCTCCTCCTACAGAAGGGATTCTGAGGCCGCGAGAGGTTAGGGTCTGGTCCAAACTGCCTCTCTCGGCAAGCCAGAGGCAGACCCAGGCTGAGACCTCTCCAGTCCTCCCTGCGTCACTTCACCCCTCCATGCTCCTCCTGCCCATGTCTGATATGCCAGCAGCTGCCTGTTCTATCACGTGGCAGAATCTGACCGACATGCCCCTTCTCTCTGTAGGCTGGTGGACTGATGCTCTTGAAGGAATAGTTTTTTAGCAGATGGGGAGATATAATTGATGGAGGAATGGAGAAACTAACAGGGGAATGAATGAAGAGAAAGCTCTGGAGCCCAGCCAAAACAAAGTAAAACCATCTTTGGGGTTCTGTCTTCGCTGGATTTCAAGAGGTTCCTTTAGGAAAAGGCTTGAACCTTGATTTTAAAAGAATATTGTGGTTTCCAGCTGAGCCAGGTATTGTGTGTGACCCTGGCAGACTCTGATGTGCTGTGATGACAGATGTAAATTGTTGCTGGCCTCCAGCGTATGGCCCTGCAGCTGGTGGCACAGGCGTTAATGAATGACTGTAATTCAGACTCAGGCACAGAATAACACATAAGTTAGGGGCTGTTATCAAATCTTAGTGCATTATGTCTAGTCTAGATGTACACCCTCGTGTCTGCCGTACACTGCTCCTGGAAGACATCCAGGATGGGGAAGAAGCACCAGAACTGGGGGACATGTCCCTCCCACTTACTGGTGGGGCCCCGGGCATGTGATCTGGAACCTCTATTCCCTTATTGGTGAAATGGGTGTACCTGTCCCAGACTTCAGGGTGCAGTCCATGTGAAGTGACGGGTGTGGGCAGTAAGTAACTGGCCAGTGGTAGTGCCTCTCACTCCTGCATCCAGCCTGCCCGCCACCCCACCCCCCCACCAAGGATAAGGTGACATTCAAAGGATGGAGACACTGGAGCTGGGAGCAGATCCCCACTCCCTACTCTGCATCTCCTTTGTCACCAAGGACTTTTCCTGATGGCACGTGTGCCTTTCCTGCTTGCTGTCCCTCCATGGCAGACAGTGGCTCCTTGCCAACCTTGACACAGAACATCTCAGAGGGGCCAGGGCTGGCAGAGATAGTCAGACTCCATCAGAGCTTTTGGTGGTTGATGATGCAGAGGTGGGGTGCTGTGGGACCCATGGGATGGGACTGGAAAAGCCTGGGCAGCAGGTTAGGGCTAGGCAGAGTCCTGGTAAGGAGGAGAAAGGCTCAGGAATCGGAGGGTCCTGGGACCCCAGCCATGGGTGGCAAGGTCCTCTCTACTGTGGAGGGATCTGTGTGACCTGTGTGAGGATGGACTCTGTTAAGAACCAGTGGGTTTCCAATGTGGCAGCCCCTCTGCTGCTCAGTTTGTCCCTTCCGCCCTTTGCCTCCTGACCAGCAGTACCTCTGTTTCACATCTCCCCATGAAGCACAAGTGTTGGGAGCCTTCCCTGAGTTTTGATGCTTTAACAGTCCCTTCTTCTACACTCACTCTCCTCTTTTCACCACCTTCTACTTCCCTGGATCTCACCCGCCACCGGTTGCAGCACAGGAGGCTGGGGTGCAAGTCCAGGCTCTGTGACCCATCAGTCTGTGATCCAAGGCGAGGTCAGTAATGACAGGGGGTCTCTGTTTCCTCTGAACAATGGGAGCAAAACAAGCTCACAGACACAAGAGTGCCAGAGAGCTCTTCTAGCACATGTTCTGTGTCACGCTAGCAAGTATCGCTTTGGAAAGGCAGAATGGTGGCAGGGGACACTCCCTTCCTAACTGCTTAATAACTGACATCTCGTTTACATGCCATATGCTGCTCCCCCTGTGGGTGTGCAAGTTGGTGATTTTGAGTAACTGCCAATTGTGAGATCATCACAATACTGGCAGAGAACATTTCCATGATCCTCTTCAGGACTTTGGTACCCATTTGCAATTCATCTCTCCTCCCACCTCTGCCTTCAGGCCACCACTCCTCCACCTCTCTCTGGGTTTGTCTTGTTAGGACTTTGCATATAAATGGGCCATTCAGTGTGGGTCCTCAGTGTTACTGACTTCCTTCACTTAGCATGTTTTCAAGATTCATCCATGTTCTGACATGGATCACTACTTCATCCCTCTTTGTGGTTAAATAACATTCCATTTTATGGATATACCACATTTTGTTCGTCTATCAGTTGATAGATATTTAGGTGGCTTTCAGTTTTTGGCTATTATGAGTAACCTAGGGATGGAATTTCTGAGTTTTATGTTGAGTTTCTTTCTTTCTTTCTTTTTAAGATTTTATTTATTTATTTGAGAGACTGAGATCAGAAGTAGGCAGAGAGGCAGGCAGAGAGGGGGGTGGGGAAGCAGGCTCCCTGCTGAGCAGAGAGCACGATGTGGGGCTCGATCCCAGGACGCTGAGATCATGACCTGAGCTGAAGGCAGAGGCTTAACCCACTGAGCCACCCAGGCGCCCCTTATGTTGAGCTTCTTAGGAAATTGCCAAACCATTTTTCAGCGTGGCTAAGCCATTTTGCATTCCTACCAGAAATAAATATATGATGTTCCATTTCTCCACATCCTTGAGGACACTTGTTATTGTCTTCTTGATTACTGCCATCCTAGCAGGTGTACCCTAATGGGTGTGAAATACTATCTCATTGTGGTTTTAATTTGCACTCTAATAGGGAACACTTCTGAGTAAACTTGGGAAACTGAATGAATGAGAGCTATGAAGGTGTCTTTATTGCAGGACTTCTCAGAGCCTTTAATATTCTTATGATCATTGAGACTCTCAAAGGAGGGCTACAGTGTACATCATTTTCTCCAGTGAGGGCCTGGTGTGACCTGCGAATTTGGAGTGTCTTGAGGGATTAGTGTTCTTTGGAAAGCATTAGCTTAGGACAGGGGTCTGGAGACTACTGACCTAAACTCATTTGCTGTCTGTTTTTGTAAAAAAAAAAAAGTTTTACTGGAAGACAGCCATACTCATTCATTTATAAATTGTGTATGGCTGCTTTCACACTGCAAGGATCGAGTTGCGAAGTTAGGACAGTGATCTTATAGCTTGCAGAGCCTAAAATATTTACTATCTGGCCCTTTACAGAAAAAAATTTGTTGTCCCTGACCTAGGAGTGCCTGGTGCAAAGTAGATGCTTGCTTAACCTTTAAATGAAAGGAGGGACTGTCCCTAAGGGCCAAGAAAGCACTTAGTGAAGTTTTGTATTATTTGAACAGGTGCTTAAAGGACCTGTGGAGGTTTTTATAGGTTGGGAGAATTGAGAATGACATTCCTGGCAGAGGGAACAACAGGAATGAATGCTATAAAGTAGAGAAGTCAGGGTGTGTTTGGGGGCTGGTGAGGACTTCTGCTTCACCTACAGGGATTTCTCAGGCCAACTTGGGTCCCTAGTTGTATTCCCTGAATGACACGGTTCTGGCCTATCTTCCCCATGACCAGATAGTGGGTCCAAGCTCTGCCTCTAAAGTTGAACAGATGTGGCTTCAAGTTCTGCCTCAGCCTTCTTGGGCATGCAAATTTGCATAAGCCATAGTTTTCTCATATGTGAAATGGGAATAACGGTTGCATTCCCCCTGGGAATAAACATGAGGGAAAGCCAAGCTGTTACGTCCTTGTTATTATTGTCTTTATACCCCTGGGTAGTGAGCTCTCTGAGGGCAGAATGCCCTGCTTTCCTCTTCCTGTGGCTTTAGTCCTCAGGGTACTAGGCATAGAGTTTGCACCTGCTCAAAGGTTGCATGCTGAGGAGGCCTCATTTTCTTGACAAGGGGGTTCCTTGCCCTGAGCCTCCAGGGGGTTTTAGGACTCCTGCTGGGGGCTAGAGGAGTGAGCCACATATGCAGGGATAGCTGGGGAGCTGCCTTTCTTTCTTCCCAGAGAAGTGACAGCAGAACCCTAGAGGCAGAGAAATTCTGGAGGGGGCAGAGAAGGCACATTTGTTTTGGTGATGGGCCCTTTTTTGTTTGTTGCTTGGGGAGACCAGAAGGGAAGACCAGCAAGGCTATTTATAGCCAGGCCCCTCAGCGCCAGTTTTTAGGGCGGTCTCTGCGTCCCTGGCAGCACTTCCTCCGTGGCAGGTTAAAGAAAGGTGATGTGTTTGCCGGCTCCTAATCCGTGCTGGACATTAAGATGAGGCCTCCCCGACTGACCAGCCGTGCTGGGAGCTGTTCCCACACAGCCTCTCCCAGGCTCTTTGGGGGTGTGGGAGGGGGGCCTGGCTGCCTGTTCCCTCTCTGCTCTCCTGGTTCAGACCATTCCTGGCTCTGGAAGCTAGGGAAGCCCCAGGTGTGGGGCTGTTTCCTTCTCGCTGGACCCAGCCCCTCTGAGTATGGGACACTGAGAAGGGAGTGATGCCTGAGGACTGGATTTAGGATTCCAGCAATTTCCCTAGAACCCTGAAGGTTGGAGGAGGGCCCTTGAGTGAGATGCCTTCTCTCCCTGGGTCCCTTTCTGATGAGACAGCAGTTGGGGGATGGGGGATGGGCTCCAGAAGAACCTGATTTCAAGTCCTAATCTGGGCAAGGTCCTTTACCTCACTTGGCCTCAGTTTCCCCATGTATAAAATGGGTCTAATAATCCTCAGCCCTTCCTCACAGGAAGCACTGAATGTAGCAAGCTGTAGGGCTTTTAGTGGCATCTGCCATGGTTCCCTCCACTGCCAGCTCCTTCCAGTCTTCTCCTAACAGTCTCTTAATAAGGATGGTTTGTTTTCAAACTGGCCTCATGGTTTCCCCAACTCTTTCCCTCCTGTTCCTGTAGCAAATGGCAACATCTCTACGTGCGTATTCTTTCTTCTACCCTCCCCTCCTCTCTTACATCCCATCCTGTCCTGTGACCCCAACCCCCCCTTACCCATTAACTACCCCACTTGCACCAACCTGAGAACAAAACTGGCATAAGCAAAACAGCTTTTGTACTCTGTGGGACCCTTTTAGCTACCACAGCCTCTGATCCACAAGAGCCCAACTTCCTCACCAGGGTCCCATTGTGTATCTGCTCCCAGCCCAGGGCAGCCTGAAGTCTGCCCCACAGGGATCCTCTCGCCTTGCCTCAAACACACCTTCTGGTTGCAAATCCCGCAACACCTTCCCTCTCACCAGACTGCCCGCCAGCACGTGACAAATGGGCTGCTTCCCCTTCTGGAATGCCCTCTGCCTCCAGGGATACCCCCTTCTCCTGTTGCTCCCCTGCCTTTCTGCTCACACCTGCCTGCCTGCTGCAAGGGCTCCTCCCTTCCTCTTTCTGCGCTATGAATGCTGGGGTTCTGGGAGCTCCGTGGCAGGTCCTCTTCCTCCTCCTCCAGCTCTCCCCAGGCAGTCTCATGCTCTCCCAGCACACCCTGGGTTCAGGTCTCAATCTCATCCCTGCAGCTCTTTTCTGAGCTTTAGAGCCAGAGCCCCAGTTGCCTCTGGGCACTGCAGCTTCCTGGGTGTTCCACAATCCTCAAAATCATCTCGTCTAAAAGATCAATTCTTTACCACCTCCCCCTCCCACCTGCTTAGCCTCCACTCCTGCTCGACTAATGACCCCACATCCAACCAAGTATGAAGCTAGGTGTCAGCTGAGACCTCCCTCTTCCCTACTACCTGCCACCTCCTGGCAGTCACTTTGTACCTGTGCTGTTTTCAAGTCCACTTATTCCTTCCAGGACCATTCCCCTACCTTGGTCCAGACCCTCCCCCTTTAGTGTCTAAACTAAGGGAGCCCTGCCCCATTCTACCATTACTGCCCATTCTTCCCACTGCAGCCAAAGAGTTTTAAGATTCTACTAGGCTTCTCTTGCCCTCAGGACGAAACCCTAGCTCCTTTGCAAGGCTCATAGTCTAGCCCTTATTCACACTCCAGCCTTGTTCTCACCCCTACCTCTCACTGGATTTGGGATTCCAGCAATTTCCCTAGGACCCTGAAGGTTGGAGGAGGGCCCTTGAGTGAGATGCCTTCTCTCCCTGGGTCCCTTTCTGATGAGACAGCAGTTGGGGGATGGGGTATGGGCTCAGTTTCCCCATGTATGGGGACTGGTACACTGACCCGACAAGCTATGCCCTTTCCTGACCTCACGGAGCCTTCATTCCAGACTTTTGCACCTGGTGGCCTTTCTGCCCCAGTGCTCTCTCTGCCACTTCTTTGCTAATTCTCTTCCTACCCTCCAGGACCCCCTGGCTCAGTCACATCTCCACATCCTATTTTTGGCCAGATCTCCAGTGAGGGTCCCTGTTTTTCTCCAACCTGACCCTCTCCATGCCCAGTTCTGTTTTCTTATCTGCTTTCCCCTTTAGAACATGAGCTCTTTACAGAATCCCAGCTGTTAACACCGGCACACTAAGGACACCTTGATAAGTGCTACTTGAATAAATTAATAAATGTATGAAGGACATGTGTACTACCTTTATGTCATATGCAAAGACGTGTAATATAGCTTTGGGGCATGCATTTACCAACAGCTTTAATTTATGAAGAAGAGAGGAAGGCCGTCATTTTACAGGGTAAATGTACCGGGGGAATCTAGGAGCTAGCATTGAGCCTGAAGGTGTGGCCTTTGGAGCCAGGAGCCCTAGATTCAAATCCCAGGGCTTTTGCTTGCTCCTGGTATGACTTTGAAATGATGGTGATTGTACTTAACCTCAAGGATTTGGGGGAGGGTTAGATGATGGTTGAAAGCCTATCAAAGGGAAGTATTGTCATTCCCATGTTATGGATGAAGAAGCTGAGACTCAGAGAAGTGATGTCCCTTATCCAAAGGCACACAGCTTGTAAGGAGCAGAGCTCAATTTGAACCCAATCCATCTCTGTATACGCAGAGGGGTGGAGAAGCAGAGGCCTCATACCTCCAAGCTCTGAGATTTTAGTCTCTGGATAGCAATCTCCAGAAATATTCTATACTTAGGGCCTGAAAAAGATGCCTCAGGAAGGATCTGCTTCCCTTCTTGGCTCATAATAGTTTTTCAGTATAACTCGAGTAAGGTCTCCAAACAGTTCTGTCTAGTCTTCAACATTTCCCGCTCCCTGGACAGTGTCGGGAGGTCTGTTCCTTGGTCCTTCTTCTTGCCAGGGTGCTGGCAGCAAACTCTTCCTTATTCAGACCTTTCTCCTGTCCCAGCTCTTCATGGGGGAGGGTCATTAAGAAAGCTTTTTCCCAGGAAGAGCTGTGCCTCTCCAAGTCTCCGGAGTTGAGTGCCCCATCCCCTAGCTCTCAAAGGCTGCCCTTGTGGGTTTCAAAACAACCCACAGCCCTGCAGGCTGAGAACCTGGCCCCCGATCCCCCTATCTTTAGAAACCTAAGGTCCATTGCTAGCTAGAGTCAGCTCTGGTAAAACCTAAAGAACATCGTTTAGGGATGTTTTCAAATAGTGTCTAGTGGAACAAAAGAGCAATTCATCCTGCGTAGCTTTTAGTAATCTGCTTCCCATTCTGGGAATTAGATTGTTCAATTAAGCGAGAGGGCGCCAAGACAGACTGCATGACTCAAAAGTTTGCAGCATCCAAAATGTGGAAGAGAGGGGACCTGAGCCAGCTCCCTCCTGGCTGATCTGCCTCCTCTGCTGCCCCTCTACCCCTGTGCCATTTCCAGTTTTCAAATTCCAGTTCAGAAAACAACCACATCAATAAGAAGGCATGTGTGTTTGTGCCCCTCTGCTAGCTAGGAACCTCATGTAAGTGTTTCTTTAATGAAAAATTCAGAGCCTGGGGTGGACTGGGAAAAGCACACCATCTGCACTGGCCCACTTTCTCTCCTGTGCAGGCTTCACCCTTCTCATTCACCAGCTGCTGGGCATTTGGGATGCTGTTGAGGGCAGTGGGCAAGGTGGTAGATGTATGTCACCTAGGAGACTCTTAATCTAGAAACAAGGTACTTGATGAACACCATGAGGTTTCCCTGCAGAATTTTGGGAGTGAGTGGGTACATCACAGTATTTTAGCAGGGAGAAAGTCAAGCCCTTCAGTAGCTTCTCAAAGGACACAGGATACCGTCCCCAGGTCCTCTTCAAAAATACTATTCAGGTGGAATTTGTAGGTCATTCCTTCATTGCCAGGGAACTCTACTTCTGTAGTGTAGAAACCTTATCATGCATAAGCAGTCCTTGGGGAAATGTGGCAAAATGCAGCTGGCAGGGAGCCATATAGAAAAGATTCAGACTCTGTGGGTCTGGGATGAGATGCAGGAATTTTTGTATTTTTAGCAAGTGTTCCACAAAGGCCGTGCTCTTTGGCCCACTACTCTGTCATGATAATAGATATTGCTGAAGGTTTTATTTAATGGCCTGTAGTTCTTAAAGGAATTAAAGCCAGAAACTACTAAGACATAAGAAATGAAATAAAACACAAAAAACTGTTGCTGGGGCGCCTGGGTAGCTCAGTCCATTAGGCCTCAGACTTGGTTTCTGCTCAAGTCATGACCTCAGGGTCATGAGAGTGAGCTGAGCACAGAGCCTGCTTGAGATTCTCTCTTTCTCTCCTTCTGCCCCTCCTGCTACTGTTCTCTCTCTAAAATAAAGAAATAAACCTTGAAAAAAACAAAAACCCTATTGTAACTATGTGGCTGTCTCCTTCCTTAAATAACTTGGATTTTTTTTTTTTTTTTTTTTGTCTAACATACTAGTAGAGGGCAAAACCTATACATGCTTACCTTTTTATCTTTAGTATTAGTAGTGCCTGGTACATAGTAGGTGCTCAATAAATGTGTATTTAAGTGGATTTTCCCACTTGTGGCTATAGGTCTGAAAGCTGGTTTCCTTTCAGGTGGGTCCACAGCTGCACACAGCCCAATTTTGTTTGGGGGCCTGC